>JBBPBX010061118.1:0-18109 GCA_038048925.1 Garcialebias charrua
TTATTTGTTGCAGAAAACGTTTCGACTTCTGTCCAGAAGTCTATTTCAATTCTGAATGAATGGAAGCTGTGAGAACGAGAAGTTTTATACAAGCCACGCACCAACATATGAATGCATGCAGTACATACATGCATGTATGCAGTCCCCGCACACACACACACCCCACACACACACACACACACACATACATACACACATACACACACACACACAGCTAGGAAGAGGGGAGGGAGGATTGTGTTTTGATTGGCAGCAAACATGCACCCAGGAGGGTGAAGGGGGTTGAACAAGGACATTCTGATAATGTGTTGGTGTTTACATAATTAAAAACTTTATTTTCTGGTGCATGTAAATGTCAAAACAATTGTTCGTTTGGGTTTTCTAAAAACTCAAACTTAATTGCACATTTATAAAACCCTAAAACTAATACAGGTAGTCCCCGATTTACGAGCGAGATCCGTTACAACGAGGCGCTCGTAAACCGGAAATCTCGTAATTTGGAACGGCCGCCATTTCTCTCGTAAATCCGGAAATCCGCTCGTAAATTGGAACGGTTTTCGCTAGCGCGACTAAAAACACTCTATTTTCATCTAAAAACTACTTTTGAGTGCATAAAAATGATCGGAAACGTGTGTTTATATGCTTAACTAACTAACTGTAGTGAAAAAACACATGAAAACTCAGTATTTTTTTCGTTTTTTCCAAAAATTCGCAGCTCGTAAGTCTGGAACCTCGCAGATCAGAGCGCTCGTAAATCGGGGACTACCTGTAAACGTGATAATTATCACACAATTGTCAACCCCAGTGCTTATAAAAGATGGCAGCAAACTTGGTAGTAATTTGTAGATGAGTGCCACGGTGAACTGCCCTGCTTGTAAAAGATTGGTAGTGTTTGCGTAAAAATAAATCATATCAGAAACAAAATTCATGTCAAATAAATGTGCTAAATATCAAATAAAATACAAATAAAATATTCAGATCATTTGTACCAAAAAAAATAAAAAATTGTCTGCAAGAATAATCTGTTGTGTTTTATTTTTCTATTTCTGTCATAAAACAAAGTGCAGCCAACAACAAGAATGAAACATTATAAAAACAAAAATATTAGGAGAACAAAAAAAGTTTAACTTGTAGTTTTACCAAATCAAAGTTTATGTGTAAAATCATCATTCTTTGAATAAATACAATAATAAAAAAAAAAGAAAATAACGTGTGTTTAAGACGTGTTTTGAATTTGGATCAGATTAAAGATACTAAAGAAAAAAATCACATTTAATTTCCTCTTTCTGTCTGGGAGTCATTAAATAAACCTGTGTCATGCTGCAAACGTCACTTTAGACAGAAACAGTGTCTCCACCACATAAATTACCTTGTTTACTTCGAATGGAGACTCCCAGCGCGCGACTGTTTACTTAAAACACGAGTCGACTAAGAGATGGTTGGAAACGGACGCGTCGACCTGTTTTAACGAACACTGAGAAACAGTTTGAGCTGCTTAGTTACAAACAGTCTAAACTCCACAGAGGCTCATTTTCTCAATGGGCTCCAAACAGGAAGAGGCTGCGTTTTATTTTGGTAGGCCAGATATCAGCACCGTGTTCTGTGTTCCTCTCATCACAGCCAAGAGGACTACAAATCTCTGCAAATGCACGAGAACGTCACAAACAGAGTTATGAAACTTCCGGAGCGTACAAGGTCGTATTGTTCAGATAAAACTACCCCCCACCCCCACCCCTCGACCCCACTGTAATTTTTAGGTTTTAGCTTCGCAGGCTTACATCACACTGTTAACTGGACGTAAACATGTTGTCTTCAGCTGAGTGTTTATTGGCTCTTTGGGACAATTGGTGATCACTGTATCCTGTTTATTTTTAGTATCTCAATTTTGAAGTAAAAGCCAATTAGAAATTTTGTTTTTAAAGTTATTTCATGCGTCAGTGGCTTGAGTTTGAGATACCGTGACAAACAGATAAAACCGCAAGGAAACAATTACAAAAAGTCAACAACAAAAAAAGACCCTCAAACTCATTACAGTCCCTTCACGTTCCCAACGTGTTCAGTGCTTTTACATGAATTTGTCACGTCTAGACTGGACTAGTGCAATCGTTTATTATCTGGGTGTCCAAATAGTTCTTTAAAAAGTCTTCAGTTGATCCAAAATGCTGCTGCCAGAGTCTTAACTGGAGTTACTGGGAGAGATCATATCTCTCCAGTTTTAGCTTCTCTCCACTGGCTCCCTGTCAAATCCAGAACTGAATTCAAAATCTTACTTCTAACCTACAAAGCCCTCAACAACCTAGCTCCATCTTATATTACAGATCTTATTGTTCCATATTTTCCTAACAGAGCACTTCACTCTCAGACTGCAGGTTTACTTGTGGTTCCTAGAGTTTCCAGCAGCAGAATGGAGGAAGATCTTTCAGTTCTCAGGCTCCTCTCTTGTGGAACCAACTTCCAGTTTCTGTCCATGAGGCTGACACATTGTCCAGTTTGAAGACTGGGATTAAGAATTTACTTTTTGATAAACCCTATACTGTAGTTAGTTGCCTTGGTTTCCTGACATATTTCTTATCCTACGCTGCTATAGGCTTAGACTAATGGAGAACAAACTGACCTCATTTCATCAAATGAACAGTTACAAATACAGGTAGTCCTCGACTTCCGACGCCCCCGACTTCCGACGTTTCTGACTTACGAACGCATCTCATAAATGCTTTTTTTTTTTAATAAAAAATAAATAAATGTACAGTACTGTACAGTTACCAAGCACTTAGCCTATCCTAACACAGTTAAGGAGTGAGTTGAATTGTCTCCCTCCTCCCTAGCAGGCTCCATTCACATAAAGGGAGCTAGCTCCCTTTATGTGAAAGGGAGACAATTCAACTCACTCCTTCATCTTTAAAAACTGTGTTAGGATAGGCTAAGTGCTTGGTGACTGTACAGTACTGTACATTTATTTATTTATTTATTTTTAATTATTATTTTTGTATGTGATCCGACTTATGAATTTTCGACTTACGAATGGCCCGTAGGTACGGCACTCGTTCGTAAGTCGGGGACTACCTGTACATATAAATGAATAGTTAGTATTTGTAATTATTTTTTCTTAACATGTGATTTCTGTCTTTTTGTCTTTGCTCTTAGAGAAAACCTGCCTGCCTCCATTCTGGACCTGTCGTTGTGCTAGTTTTCTCCTTCCTGTCCTCTCAAACCCAGCAGGTCAAAGCAGATGGCCACTTGTCCTGAGCCTGGTTCTGCTAGAGGCTTCTTCCTCAAGAGGGAGTTTTTTCCTTTCCACTGTTGCCTCTGTGCTCGCTCATGGGAGAATGCATTGAAGTGAAAACTCAAAGCATTCTGTTGGCTCCTTAGATAAATAACATTATTAACTGACTTTTTATGTATATGAATGTTTCTGTGCTGTCCCCAGATATTTTTATTTTCCCAAAATAAATTCTAATGATGAACAAACAACTTTTTTTGATTAAAAAAGTCCTTTTATGAGATGATCTTGCTTGTGACGCTGGTGCATCAGTAACGGAATTTGAACAGTTGGAACCAAAACCCTGTTTTAATCTTGATTTAAAATAAAATCAGCAAAGCTTATTTTCACATAATCCATCCTTACAACGGCCCTCAGTTGATCTTGTTTAACAAATAAGGGAGGAATTTCAAGTACATTAAGTGCGAGTTCAGCTCCAAAGCTATCAAATATCCTAGCTTCTGTTTACATGCATGTGCCGGTCCTGAAAGGCCACTTCATTCAGATCAAGGTCTTCAGTCTGTATGAAAGAGCTCCACTGTGCTGGACTGCACTGACTGAAATGTATGAAGACAAATCAGTCACAAAAGTAGTTGCACAAGCATACCTGATTTGCACGTGTACAATAAGATCCACAAGATTCACAAATGCATTAACAGGTTTTCAAATGCACACATTTCAATTTGCACAAGCAGGAATATTTTGTGCATACAAACCTGCACAATTTTTGCACGTACACAGACACAAATGACCTGCTGCTGAAGAATCAGTCAACACAAGTGCATGGATCAGATTGCGTGTGAATGCGACTTTTGAGATTGTTCTTCCGCTTCAGATTCACAAAGGTGATGCTGCATTCAAGGCTGATAAAAATGCTGGGACATCTGACTATCACAGATTCAAAGCTGCAGCTGGGACTAAACTGTTGCTTTCCAAAAAAGAAAAAGCTGCACAAATGAAGATTCAGGTAAATCTGTAAAAAAATGTTTGTGTGCAAAAACAAACAGCATATTTTATCCTACTATTCCAATACGGCAATAAGGAATTACACCTTTATGAATAATTATGATCAGAGAGCAAGAAAAAAGGGGTAATATTTTTCTTTATACACTTCAAGTATCTTAAAAGATTAAATGAAAAGTTGCACACAATGTATTACTGGGAGTTTTAAGATCGAAAAAGTGAGATTATAAACAGTAAGCCCATACAGGGGTGGATTTTGTACAGCACATGGATTCCTGACAAACCCCAACATGTTGTTATTGTATGTTACACAGAACACAAAGCCTAGTAATCTATATACAGGAAAATACCACAGGTTAGAACAAGTTTCCCATCAGATAACCTGAAATTAGAGTATTTCTGGAGGAAGTATGCAGACACAAACAGGAAGACGTGCAGAAATGAATCAATTTGACAAAGATGGAAAACAGCAACTAACAGCACAGGCCAGATGATACAGACAGAATGTAAAGTACAAGGTAGCAGCACTTACCAGGCCAGCTATGGGTGTCAGAAGCCTGTTTATTTTCTTTACCGTGCCGGGCCTAATAGAGCTCAATAATCTGGCAAAAAAGACATGAAAGAAAAAGTAACATCTTAGACTTTTAATAAAAAAATTTAAACAAAAGCCTGAGTTGTTTCTCTAAGACATGTGTTGTTGCAAAATGTACAAGCAGTATTCTGAGGATGTATTAAAAACTTAAATACAAGAAGAGAACAGCTAAATAAATCTGACAAGGTGGCGTCAGGTCCTCTGGACACAAAATGTTTCATCTTTTATCTAAAAGACTTCTTCACTCATGAAAACAAACTCAGTCTTAAAAAACAGCACCGTCTCAAAATGGATCAACCAGTTGGTGTTTTTGACAAAACGTTTCAACAAAGAAGAATCCATCCAGAGGGCCCGACTAAACCTGGTTAGATTCATCTACCTACATTACTGCACGTGCATCAGGATATTTTGAAAAAGCGAAATAAGTTCAGCCTAAAGGTATATCAAACACATAATATATAAACATCTTAAGTTTTAGGTGGCATCTGGTAAATCAACAGTCTTCAAATGGGAGAATCAGTGCTTTCCCCCCTTCCAGTCTTTATGATCCGTTTAGTTGTTCACATACTTTTTATACCTTAAAGACTCACACATCAAAATGTATTTGTGTGACCTAAACGAATGCAAAGGTTTCATTCAGGGAAATACTGTGCATTCCAACATATTAGTCCTACATAGCCCCAGAGTCCCCAACTTCTTTTCCTCTCTCGGTCTCGCGTTTCATCTCCTGAGCTTGTTTTCATCAGAGGAAGCGCTGTAATGACTCTGCCCCGTAAAGGGAATACCAGCTCCTGGGTACACGGTGTTAGATATCCGCAGTCCTGTGATGTTTGTGTCATTCCAGCATTCTAGATGAGATGAAGTACCTTTTTCCCCCCTATTCAGTGAACTCTGAGCCCATCTAATACCTTCCTAGTCTAGTTAGAGACTTCCTTGTGAACTATACATTTCCAAAAATAAGTTTAAAGCAACCAGAGGAGACGGGTGTTTTCAGCGCCACATGAACAATGTGTAGGTGTGGGAAGAGTGACTAATTTACATTATGAAAAGATTGCTTGGAGAGATAATACTGTGCTTTGTTTTATCTAGTGAAATTGTAAAATCTGGATGAAAATAAAGAAAACACGAGGACTTAAAGTGGAAATACTGAGACACAAAACAAGCCCCAACACAAAAACCTCACTGTTTTCTCCTCTGACCACAATATTACACATAAAGCCCTCATTAATAAACATCTGCGTCCTGTTGCAGGAGGCACATAATTGACAGCATTAATAGAAATATTTAATAAAACTGATGTGACCTCACTGAGGTTTGGTAAACAAAAGTTGGTAAAATAAACTAAAAATAGCAAATATGTAAATGTGCATCAAAACACTAACTGTTGAATGTTATAAATACAGCTTTTCTAGATATGTTGTGAGTTTTTTAAATACTTGTTTTTTAATGAGATGCAAAGCACAAATAAGATGATTAAGCAGCTGATTAAAGGCTATACAAATAAAGTGTGATCGACAGTTCAATTGCACTTTTTGTTTACTTGCATGACACTAATATAAGCATTAATAAACAGGAAAAACTTGTATGGGCAATAAATAAACTGAGACTGAGCACCTGTGGAGGAAGTGGACGCGGGCACACCTTGGCTGCCGCTGCTCCTCGTACTTTTTGCTTTTTGAAACCTTTTTTATTACTTTCTGCTGTTTTTTTCACCGAGCCTTGTTGGACATTTCTACCTTTCTCGACTGCAGAGTGCGACAGGCGTAAGCCTGTGTACAGCACCTGTACAAGTGGACGCGGACATTTCTACCTTTCTTTGAACTTTTCTACCTTTCTTGAACGCAGAGTGCGGCAGGCGCAAGCCTGTGTACAGCACCTGTGTGGACATTTCTACCTTTCTTTGAACCTTTCTACCTTTCTGTGATTAAGTTTTGTGTTTTAATTAGTTAGTTTTAGAGCAACTGTCTTTTCTGACTGCGTTGTGGATCTGCAAACATTATAAGTTGCCGGTCAAAGCAGATGACCGCTTGTCCTGAGCCTGGGTCTGCTAAAGGTTTCTTCCTTCTAAAAGGGAGTTTTTCCTTTCCACTGATGCCATTGTGCTTGCTCAGGATGGGAGATCGTGGCGAAGCCAAGATTTGACTTGTTTGCTTGATTCATTAGATAGTAAACTTTACTAGTCTAACCGGAATTTTAATATTAGTAGGGGCTGCTAGCTCCCGCTAGCTTCAACACGAATTTAGCTTCGAGTATCACGTAGCTGCACTTATTGTTCGCTTACCTGCTGCCTCTCTCAACTTCCTGTGTCCTCTGGACTGTTCTGGACTCTCTCCTGTACTCCTTCAAGGTAATGCTCGTTCGAGTTACATCTCTCTGCTTCTTGTATATCTTTCTCGGAGCCGTGGGCCTGCTGCTAGCGGCTAGCTCTGTGTTAGCCTCCTCCGGCTCGTGGATGTTGACCTATTCCGCTTCGCAGTTGTTTGAACTTAACAACTGCTCCATTCCTCCTTCTATTTCCACCATCAAACAACTGGGACTTCTGCGTAGACCTCGTTACATCCATAGAAGCTCTCGAAAGAAAACTGTTTTTTCTCAAGCGAACTCTGATTCGATTAGTGCTGTCTGGACTGAGAGACGTGTCGCACCTCGATGGCGTCATCAGAACGCTGCGTCTGTAGGCCTTTGTAGTCCTCTGCGCACGAAGTGGCGAGGAAAACGTGGAGTGGACTTCAGTCTGCTTAAACCGGTTCAAAAAGCTCCTATTCCAACTGGTATTAAATTAGAACTTTTCAATGTGCAGTCACTATCCAACAAGTCATGTTTAATTCATGATCACATTCTGGAGAAGGACTTGGACCTCATGTGTCTTACAGAGACGTGGCACCAACCAAACGTGTTCAGTTCTCTGAATGAAGCTTGTCCCTCTGGATACAGTTATCTGCAGAGAGCCCGCAGCACTGGCCGCGGTGGTGGTCTGGCTGTAATTTATCGCAGTAATTTAAAATTGTCTCATCTGTCTTCTCAGGACTTTTCCTCTTTTGAATGTCTGGCTTTCAGCTTCAAAGCCCCACTCCTGATGAATGTTATATTAATATTAGGGATGTGCCGATCAGGTTTTTTAAAACCGATACCGATACCGATCACCTATGTGTGACGATCACCGATACCGATCAAAAAACCGATTGCCTATATGTGAGCCGATCACATAAACCGATCACCGATCACCGATCAAATGGCTTACCTGTAATTTATGAGTGCTGCTTCTGGCTACAAGATCTGAAAACTTTTCAGATCTTGTAGCCAGAAGCAGCACTTATGTTATTTTCAGAACCATAAAATCACCATAATTCAGACAAAAACATATTTTTACTAATTTATTTCAGAGAACAAAGTAAATAAAAGTAATTATCAACTGCATTATCAAAGAAAAATGTTTACCTTACTAACTTTCAATTAAAAAAAAAAGGTTTTTTATTGTTTAAAAAAAAAACACATCTATTACTTCATATAAAAAACTAAAATACCCCATTTGCTACTTAAAGCTGCACTGTTGGCTGTTTTTACAAATGGCTTTATAAATACGTAAAGTATCATTATTATTATTTTTAAATAATTTCGTGCTTTTTTGAACAACTTCCTGCGGGAACCAGGTGGCGGTAATGCGCTTAATATGAGTTCGCCAACCGCCATTCAACTCTATAGAAGAAGAAGAAGAAGAACCAGGAAATACCGTCTCCGCCATTTTACATTCATTAGTTCCACACTCGGCACTCGGCTTTTGGAGGACTGTTTCTCCCATAAGAGGATGCCTCATACGGATAAATTAACTGGAAACACTCCTCTGAACTCTGTGAATGTCTCAGGACTGGAGCAGCAGCTGCGATCACACCGCCGAGCGTTCCTACAGCGCCGCGCGAGACCAGCAGCTCATGGTATGAGCTAAGGCTAACATGCTAAACCGGAGCTGCAGCAGACAGCCGGCTTTGTGCGATCAGAGGTTCCTGGAGCTCGCCTCGATGTCGGACTGGAAGCAGAAGATACCGGGGGACACCCAGCTAACTTGGAATAACAAAGCCGACAGCCTTTTTGAAGCCGCAGCTAAACTGGACTGCCCGTAACTGCGCAGCGGAGCGGACTCGGTGGAGCTACTCGGTGGGGCTTCATGCTAACAGGTGTTGCTTATCGCGGCGCTGGCAGACGGCTTTTGGTAAGTTATTAAAACGTATTAAAACATTTTAATGACGAATTAGGTTTGTTGTGTTGAAGGACTTCGTTGAAATTCCTCCACGAGGTACTTTTTCGTCGCACGTTTTGCAGTTAGCAAACTTCGCATCACAGGCTCTGTGATCGGTAATTGAAGGCAAAAGCCGATCACATCCGCTTTAATGATTATCGGTGACGATTGATCGGTTACCGATCGATCGGCACATCCCTAATTAATATATAGACCTCCCAAACCGCATGTTTCATTTAACTCAGAGATGCATGACCTTCTCACTTTTTTCTGCACCTCCCCTGTGAAGACTATTTTTCTTGGCGACTTGAATATCCACGTGGACAATTCTTCTTCACCCCTGGCAACAGATTTTAAGTCTCTTCTGGACTCTCTTAATCTCACTCAACATGTTGACGCCCCTACGCACAGCAGGGGGCATACTCTGGATTTGGTGATTACAGACACTGTACTCATCAATAACTTATCTGTATATGACCTGGGTGTCTCAGACCATAGGGTCATCTCCCTGGAAGTGCCTTCATCTTCGCCTGCTTCAAATCCAAAACGACCCATCCAGTTCCGTGACCTTAAAAACATTTCCCCTGATGTTCTGTCTGCTGATCTTCACACCCTGACCGCTGTCAATCATCCTTCTGCAGATGACTCTGTGGATTACTACAACCAATCTCTTCGGGAGCTCCTGGACCTACACGCCCCCTTAAAGACAAGACTGGTGTCTTTCTCGCGCTCAGCTCCTTGGTACACTGATGAGCTGCGCAAGATGAAGGCAACTGGCCGTGCTATTGAGAGACGTGTAAAATCATCTGGTCTGTCTGTGCATAAGCAGGCATATAAAGAACATCAAAAAGCATACGCCTATTCTCTTAAAGAAGCACGCTCCAAATATTATTCTAACATCATCAACACCTGCCCTGGAAACTCCAAACAGCTCTTCTCCACAATCACTCGTCTGCTTAATCCCATTAAGCAAACTCTTGAGGACTCTGCTCAAAAATGTGACCTGTTTCTTTCATCTTTTAAAACCAAAGTTGACACTATCAGATCTCAGCTCCACAACCTCCCCGTTCTCAGTGTGCCACCCACCCGTCTGCATTCTGGGACCCTAAACAGCTTTGACGAAGTTGTTCAGAGTGAGGTGGAGGCCATCATCAAGAAAATGAAGCCTTCATCCTGCGCCCTGGATCCTTTCCCCTCTTCTCTCATAAAAACCAATCATTCTGCAATAGGCCCACTTATCACTCAAATAATAAATCAGTCTCTACAATCTGGTCATGTTCCACTGCCTCTAAAAACCGCCATCATTAGGCCTCTTCTGAAAAAATCTAATTTGGATCCCGACATTTTTTCTAATTACCGCCCAATTTCACACCTCCCTTTTCTGTCTAAAGTGCTGGAAAAAGCTGTTGCTGCTCAGCTGCAGGACCACCTACAACAACACTCCCTGTATGAGAAGTTCCAGTCTGGATTTAGGGCAGCTCACAGTACAGAGACTGCATTGCTGAGGGTTACCAATGATGTCCTCTTGGCTGCTGACACTGGCTCTCCCTCCATCCTTGTCCTCCTTGACCTCACTGCAGCCTTCGACACTGTGGACCATAATATCCTCCTCCACCGTCTTCATGTGGAGGTCGGTCTCTGCGACACAGTCCTGGACTGGTTCAAATCTTTCCTCTCCAATAGGCTGGAATGTGTTAGTCTTGGCAACGCCACGTCCCAGACAGTTTGTGTCTCCTGTGGTGTCCCTCAGGGGTCGGTTCTGGGGCCCCTGCTGTTTTCCCTTTACATGCTGCCTTTAGGTCAAATTATTAATCAGTTCAACATTTCTTTTCACTGTTATGCCGACGATACACAGCTTTACATCAGGACTGGAGCATCCTCATCTTCCACCTTGTCATCTCCATCTTCACTCACTGCCCTCTCTGCCTGCCTGGAGGCAATTAGGGCATGGATGAATCAGAACTTTCTTCAATTAAACTGCTCCAAGACTGAGGCCATACTGATTGGCACCCCTCACCAGGTACAAACATCTCCTATAACAAGACTTTCCTTTTCTGGACAAGACATCCCCCTCTCCACCTCTGTTACTAATCTTGGAATAAAAATGGACTCCAATCTTACATTTGAAAATCACATTAAGCATCTGTTTAAAACTTGCTTCTTCCATCTTCGAAACATCTCCAGACTTCGCCCATCCCTAACTTTTTCCGATGCTGAGAAGCTCGTCCATGCTTTTGTCTCCTCCAGGCTCGACTACTGCAACTCCCTGTTTATTGGAATCCCTGGCAAAAACCTTCAGAAACTTCAATATATTCAAAACAGTGCAGCAAGGATCTTGTTGAGAGTTCGTAAATTTGAACATATTACGCCAATTCTCCATAACCTTCATTGGCTTCCTGTTGCCTACAGAATTCAGTACAAAACTGCTCTCATTACACATCAATGCTTACACGGAACTTCACCAGATTATCTGAAGGATATTCTCATTCCATACTCATCCACCCGTTCGCTGCGGTCACAGAACAGCAATCTCCTTCACATTCCGAGAACCAAATTAAGGACCATGGGAGACCGGGCTTTCAGTGTGGCTGCCCCCCGCCTGTGGAACTCTCTTCCTGACTGTCTAAGAGCCCCACAGTCTGTGGTTGACTTTAAGAGCGACTTGAAGACCTTTCTTTTCGACCGAGCATACTCTACCTCCTCATGATTCTACTTTTGATCTTAGCTGATATTGTTATTGATTTTAAATGTTTTATTATTTGTTTTATTGTCTGTTTTATTGTCATTTAATTCTGTTGCTCCTTGTAGCACTTTGAGATTTTCATTAATGAAAAGTGCGTTATAAATTGAATTCATTATTATTATTATCCATCCATCCATCCATTTTCGTCCGCTTATCCGGGGTCGGGTCGCGGGGGTAGCAGCCTAAGTAGGGAGGCCCAGACTTCCCTCTCCCCAGCCACTTGGAGCAGCTCCTCTGGGGGAATCCCAAGGCGTTCCCAGGCCAGCCGAGAAACATAGTCCCTCCAGCGTGTCCTGGGTCTTCCTCTGGGTCTCCTCCCGGTGGGACATGCCCGGAACACCTCACCAGGGAGGCGTCCAGGAGGCATCCTAACCAGATGCCCGAGCCACCTCAACTGGCTCCTCTCGATGTGGAGAAGCAGCGGCTCTACTCCGAGTCCCTCCCGGATGACTGAGCTTCTCACCCTATCTCTAAGGGAGAGTCCAGACACCCTGCGGAGAAAACTCATTTCAGCCGCTTGTATCCGAGATCTCGTTCTTTCGGTCATAACCCAGAGCTCATGACCATAGATGAGGGTGGGAACGTAGATCGATCGGTAAATTGAGAGCTTTGCCTTTTGACTCAGCTCTCTCTTCACCACGACAGACCGGTACAGCGCCCGCTTCACTGCGGACGCTGCACCTATCCGCCTATCGATCTCACGCTCCAGTTTTCCCTCATTCGTGAACAAGATCCCGAGATACTTAAACTCCTCCACTTGGGGCAGGACCTCCTCCCCGACCCGGAGAGGGCATGCTACCCTTTTCCGGCTCAAGACCATGGCCTCGGATTTGGAGGAACTGATCCTCATCCCGGCTGCATCACATTCAGCTGCAAACCGCTCCAGTGAAAGCTGTAGATCACGAACTGATGAAGCCAATAGGACCACATCATCTGCAAAAAACAGAGAAGCGATTCTAAGGCCACCAAAACGGATCCTCTCAACACCTTGGCTGCGCCTAGAAATTCTGTCCATAAAAGTTATGAACAGAATCGGTGACAAAGGGCAACCTTGGCGGAGTCCAACTCTCACAGGGAACGAGCCTGACTTACTGCCAGCGATGCGGACCAAGCTCTGACACCGGTCGTACAGGGACCCAACAGCCCGTATCAAAGGGCCCGGTACCCCATACTCCCGGAGTACCCCCCACAGAAGCCCCCGAGGGACGCGGTCGAATGCCTTTTCCAAGTCCACAAAGCACATGTAAACTGGTTGGGCAAACTCCCACGCACCCTCCAGGACCCTGTTGAGGGTGTAGAGCTGGTCTAGTGTTCCACGACCAGGACGAAAACCACACTGCTCCTCCTGAATCCGAGGTTCGACTATCCGACGGACCCTCCTCTCCAGAACCCCTGAATAGACCTTACCAGGGAGGCTTAAGAGTGTGATCCCCTATAGTTGGAACACACCCTACGGTCCCCCTTTTTGAATAGGGGAACCACCACCCCAGTCTGCCAATCCAAGGGAACTGCCCCCGATGTCCACGCGATATTGCAGAGTCGCGTAAGCCAACACAACCCCACAACATCCAGAGCCCTAAGGAACTCAGGACGAATCTCATCCACCCCAGGAGCCTTGCCACCGCGGAGCTTTTTAACCACCTCGGCGACCTCAGCACCAGAGATTGGAGAGCCCGACCCAAAGTCCCCAGGCTCCACTTCCTCAGTGGAAGACGTGCCAGTAGGATTGAGGAGGTCTTCGAAGTACTCCGCCCACCGACTCACAACATCCCGAGTTGAGGTCAACAGCACGCCATCCCCACCATAAATGGTGTTGGTCGCGTACCGCTTTCCCCCCCTGAGACGTCGGATGGTGGACCAGAATCGCCTCGAAGCCGTACGGAAGTCATTCTCCATGGCCTCTCCGAACTCCTCCCACGCCCGAGTTTTTGCCTCAGCAACCACCCGAGCCGCATGCCGCTTGGACTGCCGGTATCTATCTGCTGCTTCCGGGGTCCCACAGGCCAAAAAGGCCCAATAGGACTCCTTTTTCAGCCTGACAGCATCCCTCACCGCCGGTGTCCACCACCGGGTTCTAGGGTTGCCACCACGACAGGCACCAACAACCTTGCGGCCACAACTCTGATAAGCTGCCTCGACAATAGAGGCGCGGAACATGGCCCACTCGGGCTCAATGTCCCCCGCCTCCCTCGGAACGTGTTCAAAGCTCTCCCGGAGGTGGGAGTTAAAGCTCCGTCTTACGGGAGACTCTGCCAGACGTTCCCAGCAGACCCTCACAATACGTTTGGGTCTGCCAGGTCTGACCGGCATCCTCCCCCACCATCGGAGCCAACTCACCACCAGGTAGTGGTCAGTTGACAGCTCCGCCCCTCTCTTCACCCGAGTGTCCAGGACATGCGGCCGCAGATCAGATGAGACGACAACAAAGTCGATCATCGAACTGCGACCTAAGGTGTCCTGGTGCCAAGAGCACACATGGACACCCTTATGCCTGAACATGGTGTTTGTTATGGACAATCCATGACGAGCACAGAAGTCCAACAACAGAACACCGCTCGGGTTCAGATCAGGGGGGCCGTTCCTCCCAACCACACCCCTCCAGGTCTCACTGTCATTGCCCACGTGAGCGTTGAAGTCCCCCAGCAGAACAAGGGAGTCCCCAGGAGGCGCATTATTATTATTATAAAATAATTTAATCAAACCAAGTACAGTAGTCCCTCGCTACTTTGTGGTTCGTTTATCCAAGGCTTGCAGTTTTTCAAAATAAGATTGGACATGACAAACAATTGGCTGACTGATGGACGGGCCACACAATCAGCATGGCATTTTTAAATACAATAAATTGTTTAAAAATGTTTAGCACCTGCTGCACATTTCTGCAGCCCATACTGCAGCATAAGCTTCATGCAGCTGATCAGCTGTTCACAGTGCAGAATGGGTAAGTGGGCGTGGCCAAGAGGCTTGCAGGTGACAAAGAGCTGAGGAGGCAGGGAGCTGAAATCATGACATTCTGTGCTCTTTTAGGGCGTTTAGTAACATTGTTTAGAATATTGCAAGAGAAGGGTTTAAAATGCCTTTATATATACAGGTAGTCCTCGACTTACAGCGATTCGGTGTTACGAACGCATCTTATTAACTAAAATAAATAAATAAAAATAAATAAAAATAAATAAAATTGAAAAATCTTATTTTATGTGTTTAAAAGTTCTTGATTTTATGTGTACAGCACTTTGTTGCAGCTGTGGTTGTTTTAAATGGCTTTATAAATAATGTATTATTATTTTGAAGCCGGGCGATTACGCAGTTTTCGGCAGTGTTCGGCAGTTTTTGGTTAGCTTCGGCTGCGGCCAGAAGCTCGCCTCGATGCTCCACCTGGCAGCCTCAGATGTTGGTCGGACCCGGAGCTAACATGTTAACGCCAGCCCCACCGGGGACACGGAACAGACGGGCGGCGAAACAGACGGGCGGCGGAGAGGACTGCTGCGGCCGGGAGCTAACATGTTAACGCAGAGAAACGGCTTCACCAGCTCCCAGTAAGTTATTAACTCTTTTTACCTTCATTATGGCTCCAAATGTATGGAGCTAACATGCAGTTACAAACAGTTTGGACCGCGTGAAGCAGCTGGAAGCTGCAGAGCTCGGACGTGCAACGAGCTAACATGCTAACAGACATGCTAATTATTTTTTTCCCTCATTATGGCTCCAAATGTATGTGTTTTTCGAGATGGCGGTTTTTCACTTATCACAGGTCTTCTGGGTACACAGTTCAACTCACTCGCATAGCAGGATCCCATTCTGCAGGCCACCTCGGAAATCCTTGTCACCAAAACATCTTCCTGTGACAGCCTGCAGAGGACAAAATATAAATTATTAAAACACGACTGTCTGATGGGCTCAGATTAGATCATTTATCCTCTAAACGTGGAGTCTAAAACAGAGTTTATGATCAGAAACAAACAAAAAACAATCTACAACAATTATCTTTAGGCCTTCCACCTTTTTAAATAATTTGTCTTGAAAATTGTGGGAAAAGACGCACAAACGGTCTCCGGCTGTTTGTCGAGCTTCTCTCTGGGTAATAGTGCTAAACACTAACAAGCTTGACATACCGTCAGCTGCAATCATTCCAAGCAAACGGATAATACGCTGCGACAGGGGATTTATTGGGAAATAGTTGCTCAGACACACTGGGGAAGAGACTGCCAGTCTGCATGTACTTTCATAGCAACACATTAAAAGGCACAAATGCTTTCCCCCATTCTGACACATGCAAACAGTTATGATCAGCTATGCTTCATCTTTTTTGATTTGCTGCTTGTTTTGGCCATGGCAGCTAAGTTGAACACGCTGCAAAAATACATCCATAAGCTGCTTCTGCAGCTAAATTTACATCAACTGAACCACAACCTTCCACTAAAGTTTCAACCTTTCACTTCGGGTTATGTGAGTGAACAGGACACGACTGGATCTCAAGTCAAGCGTGAACATAAACATCTTTAGTAAAAATATGAACGCCAACAGTGAAATGACGAACCCCGCTTCTTAAAATAAAAGAAGCCGTTGCTGAATGACCATTGGGGCCTTGGCCCACTTGAGGTCCATTTATTCTCACAAGAAATTTGCCTCCTCCAGAAAACATGGGGATCACTTTGGTCTGATGGTATGGAAACCAAAACAATTAGATTAAATTTCCTGAGTGTTTCTTCCAGATATATTTGCACAGCTGTGGGTAAAGTGCAGACTTGTACAGTGTCTGATCTGGTTGTGTTTCCATCAGCTCTTTGACTCTGAGGAACTGGGACCTGGTGAAAAACAGCAAACTGTTGTACGTCTATGAGTAATCCAACAGAAGGCCTCATTTCTACAAGAAGCTTCATGTTGGGTGTTTATCTCGATTTGTCTCTGCAAGATTTTCAGATTGTCACCATTTAATGAAATTAAGCTATTTTAGGCCACCGTTCCCTTCTGTGAGACGACTTGTGAACAGGGTTTGTGTGTCTGGTGCCGACAGGGTAAAACAAATGTGTGAAGTCTGAGTGAAAGATTAAAAAATCTCAAGCATAAGACAAAGAGGAGATACTACAGGTCCTTCTAAAAAATTAGCACATTGTGATAAAGGTAATTATGTTCCATAATGTAATGATACAAATGAAACTTTCATATATTTTATATTCATTGCACACCAACTGAAATATTTCAGGTCTTTTATCGTTTTAATACTGATGATTTTGGCATACAGCTCATGAAAACCCAAAATTCCTATCTCAAAAAATTAGCATATCATGAAAAGGTTCTCTAGCTATTAACCTAATCATCTGAATCAACGAATTAACTCTAAACACCTGCAAAAGATTCCTGAGGCTTTTAAAAACTCCCAGCCTGGTTCATTACTCAAAACCACAATCATGGGTAAGACTGCCGACCTGACTGCTGTCCAGAAGGCCATCATTGACACCCTCAAGCAAGAGGGTAAGACACAGAAAGAAATTTCTGAACAAATAGGCTGTTCCCAGAGTGCTGTATCAAGGCACCTCAGTGGGAAGTCTGTGGGAAGGGAAAAGTGTGGCAGAAAACGCTGCACAACGAGAAGAGGTGACCGGACCCTGAGGAAGATTGTGGAGAAGGGCCGATTCCAGAGCCACCGTGCACAGGCGTGTGCAGGAAATGGGCTACAGGTGCCGCATTCCCCAGGTCAAGCCACTTTTGAACCAGAAACAGCGGCAGAAGCGCCTGACCTGGACTACAGAGAAGCAGCACTGGACTGTTGCTCAGTGGTCCAAAGTACTTTTTTCAGATGAAAGCAAAGTTTGCATGTCATTCAGAAATCAAGGTGCCAGAGTCTGGAGGAAGACTGGGGAGAAGGAAATGCCAAAATGCCAGAAGTCCAGTGTCAAGTACCCACAGTCAGTGATGGTCTGGGGTGCCATGTCAGCTGCTGGTGTTGGTCCACTGTGTTTTATCAAGGGCAGGGTCAATGCAGCTATCAGGAGATGTTGGAGCACTTCATGCTTCCATCTGCTGAAAAGCTTTATGGAGATGAAGATTTCATTTTTCAGCACGACCTGGCACCTGCTCACAGCCAAAACCACTGGTAACTGGTTTACTGACCATGGTGTTACTGTGCTCAATTGGCCTGCCAACTCTCCTGACCTGAACCCCATAGAGAATCTGTTGGATATTGTGAAGAGAAAGTTGAGAGACAAGACCCAACACTCTGGATGAGCTTAAGGCCGCTATATGTAACTTTTCTAACAATATATTTTTAACATGTTTCTTCACTCTGTCACTAGATTGATGTTAGAGAGGTAATCTCTGAAA
>JBBPBX010061119.1:0-13205 GCA_038048925.1 Garcialebias charrua
AAATTAAGCTTTGACTGCTTATAGTTATTAACGGTCATTGGACGTGCGGACTGCGGTGAAGTTAGTTTTACGTTGGACGCTCGAGCTCCGTGGCTTCAGCGTTGTGTTCCTCTCCTTCGAGTTCACTGACTGAAATCAGACTGCCTGCATCTGATGGGAGGAGATGAAGCTGAAGCCACGAAGCTCGAGCGTCCAACATAAAACTAACTTCACCGCGGTGACGCGTGGCTTGCAGAAGATCGGAGCTGAGGGGGTGTTTGTCCTTTCATGCATTGAAACCCTTTCTGTTGCATTCTGATTTATTCAGACACGGACCGCTCAGAAACGTCTGCGTTGAGATCTCACTTGTTTGGATCATCAGCCATGCGCGTCCACTGAGTCCAGCGGCTGAATGAACGTCCATTTGGGCTTTGATGGATCACTTCCTGGCAGTAGAGTCCATCTGAAGCTTCACTGAACATTATTTTACCTCAAGACCAGTCAGCTGCGGTGAAATGGCCACGTGCAGCTGGTGAATGTATGGCAGACCATGTGGTCATATAAATGGATCATGGCTGATCCGCTGATGCAATCAAAAGCCCGACTCGACCCGCCCATCCCGCATTTTATCATGGTCTAACCCGCCCATCCAGCATATTATCATGATCTGACCCATCCATCCAGCATATTATCATCATCTGATCCGCCCATCCAGCATATGATCATGATCTGATCCGCCCATCCAGCATATTATCATGATCTGATCCGCCCATCCAGCATATTATCATGATCTGATCCGCCAATCCAGCATATTATCATGGTGCGACCCGCCCATCCAGCATATTATCATGATCTGATCTGCCCATCCAGCATATTATCATGATCTGATCCGCCCATCCAGCATATTATCATGATCTGATCTGCCCATCCAGCATATTATCATGATCTCACCTGCCCATCCAACATATTATCATGGTCCAACCCGCCCATCCAACATATTATCATGATCTGACCCGCCCATCCAGCATATTATCATGATCTGATCCGCCCATCCAGCATATTATCATGGTCCAACCTGCCCATCCAACATATTATCATGGTCCAACCCGCCCATCCAACATATTATCATGATCTGACCCGCCCATCCAGCATATTATCATGATCTGATCCGCCCATCCAGCATATTATCATGGTCCAACCCGCCCATCCAACATATTATCATGGTCCAACCCGCCCATCCAACATATTATCATGATCTGACCCGCCCATCCAGCATATTATCATGGTCGACCCGCCCATCCAACATATTATCATGGTCCAACCCGCCCATCCAACATATTATCATGATCTGACCCGCCCATCCAGCATATTATCATGGTGCGACCCGCCCATCCAACATATTATCATGGTCCAACCCGCCCATCCAACATATTATCATGATCTGATCTGCCCATCCAGCATATTATCATGGTCCAACCCGCCCATCCAACATATTATCATGGTCCAACCCGCCCATCCAACATATTATCATGATCTGACCCGCCCATCCAGCATATTATCATGATCTGACCTGCCCATCCAGCATATTATCATGATCTGACCCGCCCATCCAGCATATTATCATGATCCGACCCGCCCATCCAGCACATTATCATGATCTGATCTGCCCATCCAGCATATTATCATGATCTGACCTGCCCATCCAGCATATTATCATGATCTGACCCGCCCATCCAGCATATTATCATGATCTGACCTGCCCATCCAGCATATTATCATGATCTGACCCGCCCATCCAGCATATTATCATGATCTGACCCGCCCATCCAGCATATTATCATGATCTGACCCGCCCATCCAGCATATTATCATGATCTGACCCGCCCATCCAGCATATTATCATGATCTGACCCGCCCATCCAGCATATTATCATGATCTGACCCGCCCATCCAGCATATTATCATGATCTGACCCGCCCATCCAGCATATTATCATGATCTGACCCCATCCAGCATATTATCATGATCTGACCCGCCCATCCAGCATATTATCATGATCTGACCCACCCATCCAGCATATTATCATGATCTGACCCGCCCATCCAGCATATTATCATGATCTGACCCGCCCATCCAGCATATTATCATGATCTGACCTGCCCATCCAGCATATTATCATGATCTGACCCGCCCATCCAGCATATTATCATGATCTGACCCATCCATCCAGCATATTATCATGATCTGACCCGCCCATCCAGCATATTATCATGATCTGATCTGCCCATCCAGCATATTATCATGATCTGACCTGCCCATCCAGCATATTATCATGATCTGACCCGCCCATCCAGCATATTATCATGATCTGACCCGCCCATCCAGCATATTATCATGATCTGACCCGCCCATCCAGCATATTATCATGATCTGACCCGCCCATCCAGCATATTATCATGATCTGACCCGCCCATCCAGCATATTATCATGATCTGACCCTGCCCATCCAGCATATTATCATGATCTGACCCGCCCATCCAGCATATTATCATGATCTGACCCGCCCATCCAGCATATTATCATGATCTGACCCGCCCATCCAGCATATTATCATGATCTGACCCGCCCATCCAGCATATTATCATGATCTGACCCGCCCATCCAGCATATTATCATGATCTGACCCGCCCATCCAGCATATTATCATGATCTGACCGCCCATCCAGCATATTATCATGATCTGACCCGCCCATCCAGCATATTATCATGATCTGACCCGCCCATCCAGCATATTATCATGATCTGACCCGCCCATCCAGCATATTATCATGATCTGACCCGCCCATCCAGCATATTATCATGATCTGACCCGCCCATCCAGCATATTATCATGATCTGACCCGCCCATCCAGCATATTATCATGATCTGACCCGCCCATCCAGCATATTATCATGATCTGACCCGCCCATCCAGCATATTATCATGATCTGACCCGCCCATCCAGCATATTATCATGATCTGACCCGCCCATCCAGCATATTATCATGATCTGACCCGCCCATCCAGCATATTATCATGATCTGACCCGCCCATCCAGCATATTATCATGATCTGACCCGCCCATCCAGCATATTATCATGATCTGACCCGCCCATCCAACATATTATCATGATCTGACCCGCCCATCCAGCATATTATCATGATCTGATCTGCCCATCCAACATATTATCATGATCTGACCTGCCCATCCAGGATATTATCATGGTGCGACCCGCCCATCCAACATATTATCATGATCTGACCTGCCCATCCAACATATTATCATGATCTGACCTGCCCATCCAACATATTATCATGGCCCGGCCCACCACAAATTTGGATCGGGTGGGGCCAGGCTTCGGTCCCGGGTTACAGCTCTGAGTCCTGCAGCTGAAAACCCTCTAATGAAATGAAGGTTTGGGTACGAAGGCGGGTGCTGGTACTACCACCCGTTAGCGCTGAGCCTTAAGTTTCAGTGGAGGGGGCGCCCCTACCCATCCATCCATCCATCCATCCATCCATCCATCACACATGTTTTTCTTTATGTTTGGGGGTTAGGAGCTTTAGTAAACATCTTGGTTTGTCGCTGAAAGGTGCCATGTGTTTAAATTAAAATAAAAAAACTTTCATATTTTTCTCAGACTTTGCTCGTTTTGACCAGACTTTAAATATTCAGTCATTAGTTTGAGCAGATGTTGGTTGACTAAAGATTTTTATTTTAAATGTGTTTCAGAGGAAATGTTTGTTAATGTCATGTTAGTTTAAGTGACTGTCGCCGGTTGTTCCTGTGTGGATCTGATGAAAGTCTACATGTGGACGTTTCTCCTGTCACTGTTTAGTTTGAAGAATAACATCTGTTTAACTCTGTTAAAAACATCTGTTTAAAGTTTTTAAACGCCGCGGCAGTCGATGAGGCAACGCTCACGTCCTCCTGTGTCTCAGTGAAACTGGATTTATTTTGCAGTTCTTGTTGTTTGTGTGCAGAAAACTCGTGTGCAGGTTTTTACCGGAGCAGCAGACGTAATACTGCTTGTGCAGAACGTTGAGTTTTGTGTCTTTGAATCCAAACTCTGAGAAGAAATGATTAAAGTGTGGAAGCGCAGCAGGAGGGAGGCTTCCAGCCTGAACGTCTCGTTAAAATATATTCACAGATAAATAACGAGCAGGAAGGCGTTTAACTGATTTTAATTTCTCTGATTTACACGAAGTCTTATTGTCTGCTGAAGAACAGCTCTTATCAGAACACGGCGTGAAAAGTATCACGACTCCTTTTTATGAAAAATATTATTTTTGTAGCTTCCAACTCAGTCTGAATCTTTTGCACATTTCTTCAGTGTAGTTACTAAAATACAATGAAATAGTTTTGCATCAGACATAAAAGTGATGTTTTCTGTCTATAACGTAATTTATTTAGTCTCCAAACCCTGTGTGTCATTTTTCACCACTTTTATTGTCTGTCCAACAGATCTCACTTGTAAATGAGTCTTCGAGGCTCAATGTGACTTATCTGTTTAAATAAAGGTTGAATGAATCTGATCCTCCAGCACAAAGACGACCCGCCTTCAGTTTTCAGTTCTGATTGATCTTCATCTGATCAGATCGTCTTCCATCAGCTTGAACCGCCCGCTGATCCAGAACCAAACAGTTTGTTGCTGTGAGTCTGAGACACCTGACCTGTCTGGTTGGAGTCCAGAGAGTCAGAACTCTCAGAACCGCTCAGAGCACAGACAACATCAGAACCATTTGGGAGGTTCTGCTCTTAATTAGAAGTGATTTAATTTCTTCTGCCCGCCTCGGTCCAGCTTCAGCTGCCTCCTCTTCTCTCCTGTCGTTCGATCCTGATCAGAACGCGTTTCTTTGGGTCCACCTGATCCCACATCCTGCTGCTGCCGGTGATTGTTGTGTTTGTCAGGCGGGGATCTGTTTCTGTGTAAGTGATGCTGAGCCGTGTGGGCTCGTTTGGATCCGGTTCAGCTCGGCTCATTTCCAGCACATTATTAAGTGGAATTTCCATTTTCAGTCTGCGAGCTAATTACAGCAGCCAGTCGACGATGTTTTTAGATGAAATTGCTTCATATCTATGACTCACAGCCTCTCACAATCTGTTTGTGCCTGAGAGGATAGAAAACAGAACCGACCCGCGGATTTTTACACCATTCTTATTTAAAGACAGAGATTTGATGGAAAATCTTGGACAAAACATGAAAAAACAAATAATAAAGAGCTGCAGGTGGAAACATTATTTACTGTTCAGTGGTTTTTAAATCCACTGTAACTCAAACCAGAAGTCCAATCAGGAACAGGAATGTCTGGTACCAGAACATCGAACAGATGAAGTTCACTGAAACAAGTGAAACATGTTTGTTTCTAAAAACTCAGTTTAATTAAATTAAGAATAGAAAACTGCTTTTAATTTGTCACTTCTGCCTGACGGAGTGTGGGGCTGTAGGAAGCCCCTCCCCTTTCACCAACTAAAAGGTGGGAATCACCATAGCAACCATGACTCTGCAAATACAGAGTCCTGAGGTTCTTCATTTTGTTTAAACATTTTTATCCTTTTCTTATTCTTTTTTGTCTTCTTATTCTTTTTTGTTCATGTTCTTTATTTTATTTCTGTTTTTAATTTTGAAAATAATTTAGAATTTCTTTGAGAATAATCTTCTCTTTTATGAATTCACTCAACTTTAATTTCAGCTGTTGGATTTTATTTTATTTTTTAATTTTGAATACCATTTCAGAGGTTTGAATCATAATTGAATTCTGCCTCATTCTTCTTGTTTGGTCTGAATGACAATAAAACCCACTTGGTCTCCATGGAGGTTCTGCTGACATGAAGTGACCTTCTTAAAGTACGAGATGTTTCACCTGCGAGCCGCCTGAACACCCGGCAGGAGAGATTTTATGAATCTCACTCTGAGCTAATGGAGCTGCAGCGTCACTCCAGATGAAGCTTCGGAGAAGAAAAGCTAATTAAACTAAAGGTCAGCACACGCACGCACACATGCACACACACACACACCTCATCTGAGACACAGACATGGATAAGACGGAGCTGAAGTCTTCATGTGGTTTTAAAATCCTTCATTACGACGTCAGAACCACCGTTGACCACAACAACGTTCTCCTTTGATGCAAACTAAACGGTCTGTTTGAACGAGCTGCCGCTCCAAGAAGAGTTCTGGTGGTGGAGGTAGACGACATATTCTCTTATGTTTCTTTAGTAGTCATGTTTAAGTACAACTTTAAAGTTTTTATGTGTCGAGAATTGCAAACATCAAGTGTTCAGAAAGTTCAAAGTGTTTTCTTGTTTTGGACGTTGAGCAGCTTTGTGTCTTCAGGACTGAAAGAGTTTCCAGTTGACCTTTAAGGAAAAAGTTCATTTTCCAAAGAAACTGTGTGAAATTCTGCAGGAATAACATAAAAACAAAAAAAAACTGTGTTTTTATAAGAATCTTAAATGTAATCCGGCTTTTAAGTTTATAGTTGACTGATACCAGAACAAAGTTCTGGCAGAACTCCGGCTGATCTTGACCGTTCTTCTGATTCTGGTCAGAACTGGTCAGATTCTTTGGCTCAGGTTGGTTTCCTGGTTTCAGATCATTTGGAGCTCTTTGTCCTCCCATCGGTCCATTCACTTTTCATCCCACAGCATGATACTTCCACCACCATGCCTGACAGTTGGTCTTCAGCCTCACTCTGTCTCCAAACATCTCGTCTTTGTGTCCAAACAGCTCAGTCTTTGTCTCCTCAGACGACATTTGTCTCGTCCATGTAGACAGCTGCAGGGTTCAGTCCAGCATGAAGGTCTTGGAGATTATTTCCTGGTCCTCTCTATCCACGCTGATGTAGATGTACTGGATTCATTGTGGACACAGACTCTGGTGGACAGATATTCTAATGGACAGTGACACTTTTGAACAGATAATCTGATGTTCAGGATCTCTGGTGGGACAGAGACTCTGTGGGACATGGACATGTGTGAGATGAACAGAGATGTTGATGGGACAGGGACACCTGAGATGAGCAGGTGTTCATCACTCTCTGCAGAGCTTTTCTTTCTGCAGCTGTGTCTGTTTGTGTTCAGACTCGGGTGTTGTCCAGGATGAGATTACCAGATGATCGCTGTTGTTTGTTATTAGGTTTTACCGTACGGGTGTTTAAGCCTAATTTCAGTCTGATCTCGACCCGACAGATGAAACGTGAGGCGAACATCACTTCAGACGTTCCCGTGCTCCTGTTTACTCAAACAGCTCCGAGGAGCGGCAGGAAGAAGAAAGTCGACCTCGGTGTCGGCGCCGCGGCTCGCGGCTGTCAGGAGACGGCGTGTGACGAGACGACTTCACCGTCCTCATCCATTTGTCTCAGCTCAGATGTTTTCACACGAGGCGCCGCCGCTCCTCGCTAAACTCACCTTAACAGCCTCATTTTGTCAACATGTCACTCTTCAAACCTCATTTCTGCTCATGCGCCCTCAGGGCAACATCAATTTCATTTCTTCGGATCTCAGCTCTGTTTATTTTCACCACTTTACAGGAGTTTTGATGAAAACCATCATGTTCCGCTCCAACGTGCTGATTTTAATATTTTCATCGTGACGGTTCACGTCCTGTCTGTTAATGTTTCAGGAGGACTCTGGTACAAACCCACGCACAGATTTCATGTTTTACTTTGTGCTGTTGTGTTCAGGTGGAGGATGAAGAAACGTTAACACTTTGTGCATGTGAGACAAAGACACGCCGCCAACCAAACACAACTGATCTGCTTCTAAAATGATTCTCGTCCAACCCCAAGTAAAAAAAAAAAAAACAGTGTTCATTATAAAATAATTCATTAACAATAAAACCAGTAAAGCTGTGAAAAACTGTGCATCGTCTGTTTCTGCTGCTCAGGAGCCTACAGGTGTGTTAGAACAAGTAAAACACATTTTAGACAGCTGACACCGGAGAGTCACCCTGAAGGTCAGACTGTGCAGTGCTCAGAGAAACGAGCTCCATCTCTGACTCTACAGGCCTCAGTTAGCAGGGTAGAGGTCAAAGGTCATGGTGTGTTTGGAAGGGCTGCAGGAGAAAGCCTGTTCTCTAAATGGTTACCCAGAATGCACTGCAACCAACAACATTTGAGCACAAGCACCAGGCACTGGACAGAAACACGGGCCAGAATGAAAGTGTCTGTCCTTCAGAGGAGAACCGTTTTAATCTAACAGAGAAAATCCCAGTTTGAATAACTTGATGCTAAACACGATGAAATAATCCAGTCAGTTCTTTGGTTTGCAGCTCTGGACGTTTGGAACCAGTTTGTCTGTAAACCACCGAGTCGTCTGCAAACACGAATAATCTGGACGGATTGATGGAAACGTCTCAATGTTTAGGAATGCTCAGACGATGCAGCTCCTCCAGCTGTCAGCATGGTGGGGCAGTGCTCATGGTCTGGGCTCTGCCAGTCACTGACAGGACCAGGAACTCCTCTGTAGACCAAAGGGTTCTGGTGTCAAACATGGGTCCATCTGTCCAACAAACTGGGTCCAGCAGGACCATGATCCCAGACGTCCTCTGGTCCAGTTGTTGGTGCAGATCCAGTCTTTGGTGGCGTAACGTCTTCATCTGTGGTGCATTTCTTTATTATTGTAGAAGGAAGTCGTTCATGAAACTAAACTTTGTTGTCGTTGTTCGTTCTACAAAAGTTTCTGTACATATCACTGAACACAACAACAGTCGACTTTAAATTTCATGAAGCTGCTGAACGAAGACGGATCTCCAAAGGTCTGCTGGTCGTCTTCAGTTATTAATGGGAGCAGCTGATCATTAACTACCAATGATAAGATCAATATTTCTGAATAATGACCGTCTTTACACTCCACATCTTTTAATGTCATGTTGTGCTTCTCCACCGGACTGAATGTCACCTCCATCAGTCTTCTGAAGTGTGCACGTTGTGTCGGCTGAAGGATGCAGCTCTAACGTTTGCAGAGAACGAAGCTGGACATTATAAATGTTGTTAATTCACCGAAGAGATTTACAGAGAAATAATGACCCGAGTCATAAACTGATGGAACCTCGTGGTCCTCGCTCATTGTTGGATCCATGCTGTTCTTCTGGTTCCACTCCTGGTTTTATTATTGATTTCTAACCTGTTAGCATCTTTATACATCACATGAGAACAGTTTTTTTGCAGCTCCGCCCCCATCAGCTGATCGATCATCTGCTTATTGGACACGATCAATAAAAAGCAGCAGCTGCTTGGACCAGGACGGTCTGGTTCTGTGTGCTGGATGCTGCGGGTCTGGACCAGAGCTGAGCTTCAGCGGCCAGACTGTGCTCTGTGTTCACCTTCATTCATCATGTTGTTGTTGTCATCTCTGACCTGGATTTACACCTTTTCACATCTCTCTGAAACTCTTAGTGGTACACTTTTCTTGAGGCTCTCAAAGAGACGGGTTGACACTATTTTATTACAATTATTTTGAATCAAAAGACACAAATCAATCAGAAGAGACTTCCTTTTAATTTGTGTTAATTCAGAATTAATTAACAGAATAACTTGTCATTGTATGATCATGGTTTATGCTGTTTCCAATGTTGGTCACTTCTTCATATGATGAATAGAACTATGGCAAAGTTGAGAGATATGTAAAGTTGTACTTTTCAGATTTGTTTTAGAAATGTTAACACGTAAATCAAAGTCTAATCAGTAATCTTATTACTGGCGACTAGTTTCTGTCTGTTCTAAAAACAATCTTTCTCTCTTATTCTGATGTGACCTTCACACTTTCTGACTCTGCACCTCCACATTCACGCCTCTTCCCAGAGGTCCCATGAGCAAATCGGGAAGGACTACGTTTCTGTTTCAAGCTCTCTACAAAAACCCTAACTTCCTGCTTTTCTTCAGTTGCTGCGAGGAAGTTGACTTGAAATGACTTTCTCTTTTAAGCTGGGGAACTTGGACCAAGCGTCAAAGGTCCAGTTCAACAGCCGAGTTAATAGCAAGACTGCTGTAAACTCACCTGAGCTCGAAGCTCCACTAGAATGGAAATTCCTTCGAGGAATCTTTTATCTTGAAAAATCAACCAGACTACGTTACTTCGGTGGGTCAAAGGCAGACGTGAGAAGAAACAATCTAAACAGACGGACCTCCTCGGACTTCAAGGACTGACCCGTGCTTGGCAGACCGTCAAAGGTAACGAGTCGCTGATTGTTTATCCACCGGACCGACGTCTAGCTGGAGATCGCACTGGGAACGCGTCATGTTTCTGGTTATAAACATTCAAGATAGTTCTCCCCTTCTTTCCACCTTTCCTCCTTCTCATGCTAAAACTTCTCCTTAAACTTTCTTTTGCCAGTAACAAACTTTAAGTTAATGTGCCTACAGATATAAAAGTAATATGTCATCGTACTACTTGTGTCTGTTGTACCTAGAAGTTACGGACACTTGATTTCATCTGCTGAAGTAAATTTATAGGAAACTGATCGATCACTCAAGATGTACAAATGTTCTGGTGAAGATTCTCAGTCGTCCAGGACATGATAAAATCAAAAAGGCGTTCAATGCAAGAGAAAACTGGACTTTATTTGTTGCAGAAAACGTTTCGACTCCTATCCAGGAGGCTTTCATGGAATTGAAAAAGCCTCCTGGATAGGAGTCGAAACGTTTTCTGCAACAAATAAAGTCCAGTTGATCTTGTATTGAACGCCTTTTTGAATGTACAAATGTTGTGATGTAATTTAATGATTTGTTAATTAAATCATTCAGTTCTGCTGTTTCAACACAAGTTAACGTTTCCTGTCAAATTACATTTCGTCTGGTCACACAGATTTATAATTTAATCTGAAAAAGTGAGAACCCTTGAATTATTGATGTATTTTTGTGTCAGTCTAAACCCTGCTCATTTACATCAAGTATACAGGTAAATCAGTAAAACTGATCACCTGTCTATATTATTACATTGTTTACTTCAACTCACGTTCATGCTTTTGTTTACCTTGGAGAATATTTAAGAATAAACATGTTCATTGAGCTGCTGTCGACTCGTGCTGAGGCTCAAAGAGACTTTTCTACGACGCGCTGGAGTTTTAGGAGTTGTTCTTTTGTTTGTGTTTTGTTCAGAAGTTAGAGAACCTGAGGTTCTGACCCAGACCAGGATCCACAGCTCGCGCTCACACAGGCTCTTACTAAATCTGTGTACGCACATTCAGTCACGTCAGGGAACAGAGTCACTGTGGACTTTGTAGTTTATTCATCACAACCGAGGAGTTGAGATTATTCTCCGCTACACGAGAATCACAATAAAGGCACAATCTGACATCGGTGTTTTGGTCCGCAGCCCGTTGGGTGCAGCCTCTCGGCGTCTCTCAGCTGATGGGTGATGCTGTCTGATGAGGGTGAACCTCCTCCCACAGTACGTCGAGGCCGCTCCTGCTACGATGGAGAAATGTCTCTGTTGGTGTGAGGAGGAGTTAAATGAGAATGTGACGCTCGTGTTCTCTTGGACCTCGATGGCTCTGCAGGTGGAAACGTGACTCGTTACGCTGACGATGGTCCACTCAGCTCAGCTGTCAATCATTCAGTGTAACAGATTTCTGCTCGCCCACTCTCCTCCACAGAGTCTGGTGATTGTGAACGGTCGTAGTAAAAAGTCAAATAAATGGTCGTGTTGTTGTGGCTGCAGGCGCAGCAGCGACTCGAGGCAGAAACCTGAAGAGAAATAAAAATATCTTCTCTTTCAGTGGATGAATCATAAAAAGAAGCTGAAGTCTTTGAGAAACAGCCGTTTTCTTTAATAAGCAGCCAACAGCTAATCCAACACCTGGCTGCTTTCTGCACTCGTCTGTGTCTGAGGAAGAACGCTCCTCTTCCTCACGCCTTTGTCCTGGAAACCAAATAAGCGGCTGCAGTGTGAGCGGCGGCGCTGCTCCACCGTCTCACTGGACGTCCTCTTCCTCAGCTGTCAATCAAAGGTTGAAGCATCAAACGCTCACTTTGAGAAGCTGAAAGGGTTAAAGTCCTCCGGAGTGAAGGTCAGAGGCTGTGGGGGTGTGTGTGTGTGTGTGTGTGTGTGTGTGTGTGTGTGTGTGCGTGTGTGTGTGTGTGTGTGTGTGTGTGTTCTGCTTCCCTCCAGTTTCACTCTGCAGCACGTGCAGCACCATGAAAGGAGAGTGGGACACCTCCCTGACAGGAGGAGCACAGCAGAGCTTTTAAACGTGTGATCTCCTTCACGCTCCTGATGTCGGCCGGTGCTGCTCGGCCTGTCACCGGGTCAGGAGGTGGAGCTCTCTGATTGGCTGAGCTCTCTTCTTTAATACGAGTCCCCGCCCCCACGCCACCATCGTGTCACCCACTGTGGAAGTGGGTCAAGATGGCTGCTCCTTCATTATGCAGGAGGTTAGCCTTGTTAGCGCTGCTTTTAGCTCCGAGGAGAGCCACTCGCCCGCCGGCGGCCGCGCTCCTCCTGCACACACATCAACTTCCTGTTGGTCACGGCCGTGCACGAGTCCTTTCCCTCTCATTAGAGCTCTTACTTACCGTGCACACAAGGAGGCTGCGTGCACGTTCATGTGTATTTATAATAACGGTAAACAGGAAGTCTCGTTCAGGCTCTGGATCCTAACAGTTCTGCTGAATCCTCAGAATTAAACATCATTCGGGTCAGAACAGTCACAACGACCCGGTCCAGACTCACAGAACTCAGCACATGGACCTCTCAGCTGAGAGGAAGACACTTTGATCAGAACTTGAAGATCACAAGAAGAGCTTCTCTTCCTGTCCGCAGAACGTCGTTAAAAGATTTAATGTTAAACATCATCGAGCACAAACAAAACATTTAATTTACATGCTCCACCCATGTGACCTTTGACCCCTGACACTCCTGCTGAGGTTCGACCTTTGACCCCTGACACGTCCGATGTTCCTGTTGAGCTGAGCAGAGTTCCTGCTGTCTGTGAGCAGTCGGGTGTGTTGACCTCGGTGTGTGTTTGAAGATGATTGACAGCTCTGAGTCTGTGGAGGGATGTGTGTGTGTGTGTGTGTGTGTGTGTGTGTGTGTGTGTGTGTGTGTGCAGCATCCCTCCCTGTCGCTCCTGTCGTGGTGTGATCCTGTAACCTCCTAAACGAGTGTCTGTCTCCGGTGTCTTCCTGGCAGGACTCTGGAAGTCCTTCAGTTTTTTGTTCAGCTCCTCAGGAGAACTGGAAGTCT
>JBBPBX010061120.1:0-21221 GCA_038048925.1 Garcialebias charrua
CTTCACTGCGGATGCTGCACCTGTCCGCCTATCGATCTCACGCTCCAGTTTTCCCTCATTCGTGAACAAGACCCCGAGATACTTAAACTCCTCCACTTGGGGCAGGGCCTCCTCCCCTTTTCCGGCTCAAGACCATGGCCTCGGATTTGGAGGAACTGATCATCCCGGCCGCATCACACTCGGCTGCAAACCGCTCCAGCGAAAGCTGTAGATCACGATCTGATGAAGCCAATAGGACCACATCATCTGCAAAAAACAGAAGCGATTCTAAGGCCACCAAAACGGATCCTCTCAACACCTTGGCTGCGCCTAGAAATTCTGTCCATAAAAGTTATGAACAGAATCGGTGACAAAGGGCAACCTTGGCGGAGTCCAACTCTCACTGGAAACGAGCCTGACTTACTGCCGGCAATGCGGACCAAGCTCTGACACCGGTCGTACAGGGACCTAACAGCCCATATCAATGGGCCTGGTACCCCATACTCCCGGAGTACCCCCCACAGAACCCCCGAGGGACGCGGTCGAATGCCTTTTCCAAGTCCACAAAGCACATGTAAACTGGTTGGGCAAACTCCCACGCACCCTCCAGGACCCTGCTGAGGGTGTAGAGCTGGTCCAGTGTTCCACGACCAGCACGAAAACCACATTGCTCCTCCTGAATCCGAGGTTCGACTATCCGACGGACCCTCCTCTCCAGAACCCCTGAATAGACCTTACCAGGGAGGCTTAAGAGTGTGATCCCCCTATAGTTGGAACACACCCTACGGTCCCCCTTTTTGAATAGGGGAACCACCACCCCAGTCTGCCAATCCAAGGGAACTGCCCCCGATGTCCACGCGATATTGCAGAGTCGCGTAAGCCAACACAACCCCACAACATCCAGAGCCCTAAGGAACTCAGGACGAATCTCATCCACCCCCGGAGCCCTGCCACCGCGGAGCTTTTTAACCACCTCGGCGACCTCAGCACCAGAGATTGGAGAGCCCGACCCAAAGTCCCCAGGCTCCGCTTCCTCAGTGGAAGACGTGCCAGTAGGATTGAGGAGGTCTTCGAAGTATTCCGCCCACCGACTCACAACATCCCGAGTTGAGGTCAACAGCACGCCATCCCCACCATAAATGGTGTTGGTCGCGTACCGCTTTCCCCCCCTGAGACGCCGGATGGTGGACCAGAATCGCCTCGAAGCCGTACGGAAGTCATTCTCCATGGCCTCTCCGAACTCCTCCCACGCCCGAGTTTTTGCCTCAGCAACCACCCGAGCCGCATGCCGCTTGGACTGTCGGTACCTATCTGCTGCTTCCGGGGTCCCACTCCCTCACCGCCGGTGTCCACCACCGGGTTCGAGGGTTGCCACCACGACAGGCACCAACAACCTTGCGGCCACAACTCTGATAAGCTACCTCGACAATAGAGGCGCGGAACATGGCCCACTCGGACTCAATGTCCCCCGCCTCCCTCGGAACGTGTTCAAAGCTCTCCCGGAGGTGGGAGTTAAAGCTCCGTCTTACGGGAGACTCTGCCAGACGTTCCCAGCAGACCCTCACAATACGTTTGGGTCTGCCAGGTCTGACCGGCATCCTCCCCCACCATCGGAGCCAACTCACCACCAGGTAGTGGTCAGTGGACAGCTCCGCCCCTCTCTTCACCCGAGTGTCCAGGACATGCGGCCGCAGATCAGATGAGACATGGATGTCCTTGATGATGGTCTTGGACTATGCTTGGCCGGTGAGCGGGCCCTGGTTGGGGCCTGTTCTCAGTGCTTCCTGGCTCTGTCGGCGGTTGGGCGGGCGCTCTTGGTATTGTTGTCCTTGTGGGATCTTTGTGTCTTCTTGTACGGCGGGTTGACTGCGGTTCGCAGGGGTCGTGGCGGCCCTGGTGGGTGTGGGCTGTTGGTTCTGCTTTGGCGGCCCTCGGGGCCGTGTCCCTCTCTGGTCTTGGCTCAATGGCCTGGCGGTCGGAGAGGTGTTTCCTTTACCTCGCTCCTTGGGTGGACCTTGGCGAACTGGGGGGGGGGTACGCAGGGTCAGCGGGGGAGCTGACTCGCTGTGGGAGCATTGTTCCTGCAGATATTTTCTCCCCATCCCTCACCACGCACCTCCGCCCTCTTCATCTTAAATTAATACATGTAGGGAATTTGAGTCTCGGGTGTGCTGCAATGGTTCTACATCTCTGTTGTTCAGAACACCTGGGACTCAATTTTATATACACTTTAGACATTCATTCATAAACATCCTCATAAAAGTCACATATAGGGAATGGAGTGAGCACTATGGTTATGGGTGGCGGGATGACATCACTCTCGCCCCCATGCCTATGCTCACTCAACATTATGCATTTAGACAATAAGGGCCTGGGTTAGAGTTGGAGTGGAGGGGAAACTGGTACAATGCCAGCCTTTGCTCCTTCTCTTTCCCTTTTAATTACACTTTAGAACAACACTCACCAACAGTACATTTGGGGACGGGGGTGTGTGTGTCGGGGTCTTGATTTGTTAATTTCAATTTTATTTATTTATGTATTTATTTATATATATATATATATATATATATATATATATATATATATATATATATATATATATATATTATTTATTTATTTTTCTCTTACCCCCCCTGGTTGCCTGGCGGACATTCTGGGGGTGGGCTGTCAGGGGTTGTGCTGGGGTGTGGGGGGGTTCGGGGCCTGCGGGTTCGCCGTGGGCGGGGCTGGCAGTGCGCTCCCCCTGGGGCTGCTTGGACTCGGGTGTCCTGTCCTGTCGGCAGGGCGCGGGGTGGGCCGGATCTTGGATGTCTGCTACTCTCCACCCCAGAATGAATGGGCCTACCTCCTGGGTTTGGATGTGGGCTGCCCCACGCAGGGAGCAGGTACATGTCTTGGACCTAGGGGGTATAGAGTGTGCATCGGGATTATGAATGGAACGTGTCGTTATTGTTTGTCTTTCTGTGACTGAGGGTGAGGATGAGGGTGGGTCTGAATGAGTGTGTCTGTGTATGAATGTTTAAGTGTCAGGCTGGGTCTTGGACTGCCCCCTCTCTGATACTTCTGAGGCTACTTAGTGTCGCGCTCCTGCCACGTGGCCCCCCCTGGTGGGTGTTCCTTTGCCTGCGGGCGTGCTTGGGGCCCTCACTATCTGGGGTTGGGCGCTTGGGCGTTTGTCGGCTCGGCCTGGTGGCTGCTTGGTGGGGCTCGTGCCCTCTGGTCCGGTCGGGTCTGGGCCTGAGGGGTGGGCGTCCCCGGTGCCCGGGCCTCGGTGACCGGCCCTGGGGCTACGTCGGTGCAACGGGCTCCGGCGGGGGCCTGTGAATTTGTCGCGGGCGACCCCGGGGGGTCATTGTATGTGGTCGCTGGTAGGGGTTCGTCCGGTTCTTCCCCTTGGTAGGATCTGGGGAGTGGGCTAGTGGCTCGTCCTGTTCGGGTGGTCCTGGGGACTCTGGGCTCGGGGTCCTTCCTGGGGTCTTGGGCTTTGATCGCCCCTTCGTCTGCCTCGGGCTTTGGGGGGACGGATCTCTGATGCTTCACAGTCGCTACTAAATGTTCTATTGGAGGAACCTTATACACTTATGCATGCTCACAACCACACACAAATGGATGCAGGGATGTATATATAGATATATGCAGATATGTAGATGGGTATATAAATGAATATAAAAGTATATGTATGTATACTATATATATATATATATATTTGTAGATATGGGTATGTGACAGGTCCTAGGTGAGGGACCAGACAAAGTGCAGCCCAAAAACCCCTATGATAAGTGAAATAAATGGACTAAGTTTTCCCTCGCCCGGACGAGGGTCACCGGGGCCCCACTCTGGAGCCAGGCCCGGAGGTGGGGCACGCTGGCGAGCGCCTGGTGGCCGGGCTTTTACCCATGGAGCCCGGCCGGGCACAGCCCGAAGAGGAGACGTGGGTCCCCCTTCCCATGGGCTCACCACCTGTGGGAGGGGCCAAAGGGGTCGGGTGCAATGTGAGATGGGTGGTGGCCGAGGGCGGGGACCCTGGCGGTCTGATCCTCGGCTACAGAAGCTGGCCATTGGGACATGGAATGTCACCTCTCTGGTGGGGAAGGAGCCTGAGCTAGTGTGTGAGGTTGAGAGTTTCCGACTAGAAATAGTCGGACTCACCTCAACGCATGGCTCTGGCTCTGGAACCAGTTTCCTTGAGAGGGGTTGGACACTCTTCCACTCTGGAGTTGCCCCTGGTGAGAGGCGCCGAGCAGGAGTGGGCATACTGGTTGCCCCCCATCTTGGTGCCTGTACGTTGGGGTTCACCCCGGTGAACGAGAGGGTAGCCTCCCTTCGCCTACGTGTGGGGGGACGGGCTCTGACTGTTGTTTGTGCCTATGCACCAAACGGCAGCTCAGACTACCCACCCTTTTTGGAGTCCTTGGAGGGGGTATTGGAGAGTGCGCCTCCTGGGGACTCCCTTGTTCTACTGGGGGACTTCAACGCTCACGTGGGCAATGACAGTGAGACCTGGAGGGGTGTGGTTGGGAGGAACGGCCCCCCTGATCTGAACCAGAGTGGTGTTCTGTTATTGGACTTCTGTGCTCGTCATGGATTGTCCATAACGAACACCATGTTTAAGCATAAGGGTGTCCATATGTGCTCTTGGCACCAGGACACCCTAGGTCGCAGTTCGATGATCGACTTTGTTGTCGTCTCATCTGATCTGCGGCCGCATGTCTTGGACACTCGGGTGAAGAGAGGGGCGGAGCTGTCAACTGACCACTACCTGGTGGTGAGTTGGCTCCGATGGTGGGGGAGGATGCCGGTCAGACCTGGCAGACCCAAACGTATTGTGAGGGTCTGCTGGGAACGTCTGGCAGAGTCTCCCGTAAGACGGAGCTTTAACTCCCACCTCCGGGAGAGCTTTGAACACGTTCCGAGGGAGGCGGGGGACATGGAGTCCGAGTGGGCCGTGTTCCGCGCCTCTATTGTCGAGGCAGCTTATCGGAGCTGTGGCCGCAAGGTTGTTGGTGCCTGTCGTGGTGGCAACCCTCGAACCCGGTGGTGGACACCGGCAGTGAGGGATGCTGTCAGGCTGAAGAAGGAGTCCTATTGGGCCTTTTTGGCTTGTGGGACCCCGGAAGCAGCTGATAGGTACCGGCAGTCCAAGCGGCATGCGGCTCGGGTGGTTGCTGAGGCAAAAACTCGGGCGTGGGAGGAGTTCGGAGAGGCCATGGAGAATGACTTCCGTACGGCTTCGAGGCGATTCTGGTCCACCATCCGGCGTCTCAGGGGGGGAAAGAGGTACGAGACCAACACCATTTATGGTGGAGGTGGCGTGCTGCTGACCTCAACTCGGGATGTTGTGAGTCGGTGGGCGGAATACTTCGAAGACCTCCTCAATCCTACTGGCACGTCTTCCACTGAGGAAGCAGAGCCTGGGGACTTTGGGTCGGGTTCTCCGATCTCTGGTGCTGAGGTCGCCGAGGTGGTTAAAAAGCTCCGCGGTGGCAAGGCTCCGGGGGTGGATGAGATTCGCCCGGAGTTCCTTAGGGCTCTGGATGTTGTAGGGTTGTGTTGGCTTACGCGACTCTGCAATATCGCGTGGACATCGGGGGCAGTTCCCTTGGATTGGCAGACTGGGGTGGTGGTTCCCCTATTCAAAAAGGGGGACCGTAGGGTGTGTTCCAACTATAGGGGGATCACACTCTTAAGCCTCCCTGGTAAGGTCTATTCAGGGGTTCTGGAGAGGAGGGTCCGTCGGATAGTCGAACCTCGGATTCAGGAGGAGCAGTGTGGTTTTCGTCCTGGTCGTGGAACACTGGACCAGCTCTACACCCTCAGCAGGGTCCTGGAGGGTGCGTGGGAGTTTGCCCAACCAGTTTACATGTGCTTTGTGGACTTGGAGAAGGCATTCGACCGCGTCCCTCGGGGGGTTCTGTGGGGGGTACTCCGGGAGTATGGGGTACCAGGCCCTTTGATATGGGCTGTTAGGTCCCTGTACGACCGGTGTCAGAGCTTGGTCCGCATTGCCGGCAGTAAGTCAGGCTCGTTTCCGGTGAGAGTTGGACTCCGCCAAGGTTGCCCTTTGTCACCGATTCTGTTCATAACTTTTATGGACAGAATTTCTAGGCGCAGCCAAGGTGTTGAGAGGATCCGTTTTGGTGACCTTAGAATCGCTTCTCTGTTTTTTGCAGATGATGTGGTCCTACTGGCTTCATCAGTTCGTGATTTACAACTTTCACTGGAGCGGTTTGCAGCCGAGTGTGATGCGGCCGGGATGAGGATCAGTTCCTCCAAATCCGAGGCCATGGTCTTGAGCCGGAAAAGGGTAGCATGCCCTCTCCGGGTCGGGGAGGAGGTCCTGCCCCAAGTGGAGGAGTTTAAGTATCTCGGGATCTTGTTCACGAATGAGGGAAAACTGGAGCGTGAGATCGATAGGCGGATAGGTGCAGCGTCCGCAGTGAAGCGGGCGCTGTACCGGTCTGTCGTGGTGAAGAGAGAGCTGAGTCAAAAGGCAAAGCTCTCAATTTACCGATCGATCTACGTTCCCACCCTCATCTATGGTCATGAGCTTTGGGTTATGACCGAAAGAACAAGATCTCGGATACAAGCGGCTGAAATGAGTTTTCTCCGCAGGGTGGCTGGACTCTCCCTTAGAGATAGGGTGAGAAGCTCAGTCATCCGGGAGGGACTCGGAGTAGAGCCGCTGCTTCTCCACATCGAGAGGAGCCAGTTGAGGTGGCTCGGGCATCTGGTTAGGATGCCTCCTGGACGCCTCCCTGGTGAGGTGTTCCGGGCATGTCCCACCGGGAGGAGACCCAGAGGAAGACCCAGGACACGCTGGAGGGACTATGTTTCTCGGCTGGCCTGGGAACGCCTTGGGATTCCCCCGGAGGAGCTGCTCCAAGTGGCTGGGGAGAGGGAAGTCTGGGCCTCCCTACTTAGGCTGCTACCCCCGCGACCCTACCCCGGATAAGCGGAAGAAGATGGATGGATGGATGGATGGTATGTGTATTTATAGAATGCTACTGCAAGCTCATGAATATTATTAGTCTTTATGCATGTATGTTCCATTGTTGTGTTCTGTCATGTGCTTTGCAGGATTGTGGACGGAGGTTGGGTGTGTTTGCCTTGTGCTCTTTTGGTTGATAATTGTTGATTTGTTGTCTTACTTTCTCTTTTCTTTCTTTCTCTCTTAAAAAAAAAAATATATATATATATATATATATATATATATATATATATATATATATATATATATATATATATATATATATATATATATATATATATATAGAGATAACTAAAAGGTAGGGATGTGCCGATCGATCGGTCACCGATCATAATCGGTCGATAATCATTAAAGCGTATGTGATCGGCTTTTGCCTTCAATTACCGATCACAGAGCCTGTGATGCGAAGTTTGCTAACTGCAAAACGTGCGACGAAAAAGTACCTCGTGGAGGAATTTCAACGAAGTCCTTCAACACAACAAACCTAATTCGTCATTAAAATGTTTTAATACGTTTTAATAACTTACCAAAAGCCGTCTGCCAGCGCCGCCATAAGCAACACCTGTTAGCATGTAGCCCCACCGAGTAGCCCCACCGAGTCCGCTCCGCTGCGCAGTTACGGGCAGTCCAGTTTAGCTGCGGCTTCAAAAAGGCTGTCGGCTTTGTTATTCCAAGTTAGCTGGGTGTCCCCCGATATCTTCTGCTTCCAGTCCGACATCGAGGCGAGCTCCAGGAACCTCTGATCGCACAAAGCCGGCTGTCTGCGGCAGCTCTGGTTTAGCATGTTAGCCTTAGCTCATACCATGAGCTGCTGGTCTCGCGCGGCGCTGTGGGAGCGCTCGGCGGAGCGATCGCGGCTGCTGCTCCAGTCCTGAGACATTCACAGAGTTCAGGGAGTGTTTCCAGTTAATTTATCCGTATGAGGCATCCTCTTATGGGAGAAACAGTCCTCCAAAAGCCGACTGCCGAGTGTGGAACTAATGAATGTAAAATGGCGGAGGCGGTATTTCCTGGTTCTTCTTCTTCTTCTATAGAGTTGAATGGCGGTTGGCGAACTCATATTAAGCGCATTACCGCCACCTGGTTCCCGCAGGAAGTTGTTCAAAAAAGCACGAAATTATTTAAAAAATAATAATAATGATACTTTACGTATTTATAAAGCCATTTGTAAAAACAGCCAACAGTGCAGCTTTAAGTAGCAAATGGGGTATTTTAGTTTTTTATATGAAGTAATAGATGTCCATCCATCCATCCATCCATTTTCTTCCGCTTATCCGGGGTCGGGTCGCGGGGGTAGCAGCCTAAGTAGGGAGGCCCAGACTTCCCTCTCCCCAGCCACTTGGAGCAGCTCCTCTGGGGGAATCCCAAGGCGTTCCCAGGCCAGCCGAGAAACATAGTCCCTCCAGCGTATCCTGGGTCTTCCTCTGGGTCTCCTCCCGGTGGGACATGCCCGGAACACCTCACCAGGGAGGCGTCCAGGAGGCATCCTAACCAGATGCCCGAGCCACCTCAACTGGCTCCTCTCGATGTGGAGAAGCAGCGGCTCTACTCCGAGTCCCTCCCGGATGACTGAGCTTCTCACCCTATCTCTAAGGGAGAGTCCAGCCACCCTGCGGAGAAAACTCATTTCAGCCGCTTGTATCCGAGATCTTGTTCTTTCGGTCATAACCCAAAGCTCATGACCATAGATGAGGGTGGGAACGTAGATCGATCGGTAAATTGAGAGCTTTGCCTTTTGACTCAGCTCTCTCTTCACCACGACAGACCGGTACAGCGCCCGCTTCACTGCGGACGCTGCACCTATCCGCCTATCGATCTCACGCTCCAGTTTTCCCTCATTCGTGAACAAGATCCCGAGATACTTAAACTCCTCCACTTGGGTAAGGACCTCCTCCCCGTAATAGATGTGTTTTTTTTAAAACAATAAAAAACCTTTTTTTTTATTGAAAGTTAGTAAGGTAAACATTTTTCTTTGATAATGCAGTTGATAATTACTTTTATTTACTTTGTTCTCTGAAATAAATTAGTAAAAATATGTTTTTGTCTGAATTATGGTGATTTTATGGTTCTGAAAATAACATGAGTGCTGCTTCTGGCTACAAGATCTGAAAAGTTTTCAGATCTTGTAGCCAGAAGCAGCACTCATAAATTACAGGTAAGCCATTTGATCGGTGATCGGTTTATGTGATCGGCTCACATATAGGCAATCGGTAATTGTGATCGGTATCGGTGATCGTCACACATAGGTGATCGGTATCGGTTTCAAAAAACCTGATCGGCACATCCCTACTAAAAGGTGTGAAGGGAGGCCATCTATAAATGGGGGAAAAAAAAAAAAAAAAAAAGAAGACTGATAACAAGTTGGTCTCACTTGTTTTAAAGCGCCAACGGTTTACAGCAGAGGGCGTCACCGTGGTAGCGCGGCAAAGTCACGCCGCCGCCATACGTTTTGCTCTAGATTCCACGTTTCAGCCCAGCTGCACCAAACTCACTGACATCGATCCTTGTTCACCCCCCGGCAGGGATCCGGTGCAATACTTGGTGGGCGTCGCCTAGTTCCTCAACAGCGCCCTCTAGAATATTGTTAAAAAACAACCCACAGCCATCCTTTACCCCAGAATTATGAAATTTGGTACACATGTGTATCTGGTCAGGTCTTACAAAAAAGTCTCTTGGAGCAATTGTCCAAAGCCAACAGGAAGTCGGCCATTTTAGGTCAAAGTCAAAATTTTGTCTATTTCATTGATGTCCTATCTGAACGAACTCGTCCTAGAGCTTTCGAGATCCAGGCGTCAAACTTGGTCAGCACAATCTTGAGACATTGAAGGTCAAAAGTTGTTAAAAGTATTTTTCTATGTCAAAGCATGTGGGCGTGGCCAAGCCTCAAATCTGGCCATTCTCCATGAAACATCAAGATGGAATAACTTCCCAATATAAGCTCCCAGTTGCACTAAAGTCACTAACATCGATACTAGTTGTCCATCCCTCAACAGGACTGCAGTCCAATATGTAATGGGCGTGGCCTGATTCTACCACAGCGCCCCCTAGAATTTAATTTAAAAATCAGGCCCCAGCCACGCTTTATCCCAGAATTATGAAACGTGGTACACATGTGTACATTGTCAGGACCTACAAAAAATTCTCTTGGAGCCCTGGTCAAAAACCAACAGGAAGTCGGCCATTTTGGGTCAAAGGGAAGTTTTGGTAACAAATTTCACACCTTTCTGGTGGTTTAAAGCCACACTATCTCTCACGCCCTTGACCTAGTCAAGATGATCCTGTGCTAGAAGGCAGATAATACATTGATCTGATGTGTTTTAAAACACTAGGAGTTTTTGTTGGAGGATGTGGGCGTGGCAACGTGGCGAATACAAGACCAGCAGGCGATGCAGGAGCTCTGGAGTTTGCATGTGATTTTGAATATTTGGCAAATGTGCACCATGATAGCGACTGGGCGGACTAGCTAGAGTTCCCACGCTCGCCACAATAAGGCCGGAACGGCGCTAAGCTGCGAGGGCCTCAACGCCGCTTGCGGATTTAATTATGATTTATTTTACACTTTAAGATGTATTTTACACTTTAAGATGTATTTTACACTTTAAGATGTATTTTACACTTTAAGATGTATTTTACACTTTAAGATGTATTTTACACTTTAAGATGTATTTTACACTTTAAGATGTATTTTACACTTTAAGATTCATTTTACACTTTAAGATTCATTTTACACTTTAAGATTCATTTTACACTTTATTAAGATTCATTTTACACTTTATTAAGATTCATTTTACACTTTATTAAGATTCATTTTACACTTTATTAAGATTCATTTTACACTTTTTTTTTTTTTTTTCTTCTTTCGGCTTTATTCCCTGCGTTAGGGGTCGCCACAGCGAACTGGTCGCACGAAGATTTGGCAGTTGTTTTTACGCCGGATGCCCTTCCTGACACAACCACAGACCACCGAGCAACCACAGCCCTCTGTGTGGAGCAGAGAGCTGATATCTAGGGTTCCCGGGGGAGCAGATGGTGGGGGTTAAGGGCCTTGCTCAAGGGCCCAGAGTGGGGCAGATGAGGGTGGATACAAGTGTGACCGCTTCACTTATCCCACCCACATCTTTGATGTATCGGTACCGGGGCTTGAACCGGCGACCTTCCGATCACAAGCGCACCTTCTTAACCTTTACGCCACTTTATTAAGATTTATTTGACACTTTATTAAGATTCATTTGACACTTTATTAAGATTCATTTGACACTTTAAGATTTATTTGACACTTTATTAGGATTTATTTTACACTGGATGTTGTGCTCGTAACTGCACTGACTGAACAAATTCAAGTTGTTTTGACATGTTTGACCAAGCTACTGGTGTGTTTCAGTGTGATGTACTGGTGTGTTTCAGTGTGATGTACTAGTGTGTTTCAGTGTGATGTACTGGTGTGTTTCACTGTGCTGCACTGGTGTGTTTCACTGTGCTGCACTGGTGTGTTTCACTGTGCTGCACTGGTGTGTTTCACTGTGCTGCACTGGTGTGTTTCACTGTGCTGCACTGGTGTGTTTCACTGTGCTGCACTGGTGTGTTTCACTGTGCTGCACTGGTGTGTTTCACTGTGCTGCACTGGTGTGTTTCACTGTGCTGCACTGGTGTGTTTCACTGTGCTGCACTGGTGTGTTTCACTGTGCTGCACTGGTGTGTTTCACTGTGCTGCACTGGTGTGTTTCAGTGTGCTGCACTGGTGTGTTTCAGTGTGCTGCACTGGTGTGTTTCAGTGTGCTGCACTGGTGTGTTTCAGTGTGCTGCACTGGTGTGTTTCACTGTGCTGCACTGGTGTGTTTCACTGTGCTGCACTGGTGTGTTTCACTGTGCTGCACTGGTGTGTTTCACTGTGCTGCACTGGTGTGTTTCACTGTGCTGCACTGGTGTGTTTCACTGTGCTGCACTGGTGTGTTTCACTGTGCTGCACTGGTGTGTTTCACTGTGCTGCACTGGTGTGTTTCACTGTGCTGCACTGGTGTGTTTCACTGTGCTGCACTGGTGTGTTTCACTGTGCTGCACTGGTGTGTTTCACTGTGCTGCACTGGTGTGTTTCACTGTGCTGCACTGGTGTGTTTCACTGTGCTGCACTGGTGTGTTTCACTGTGCTGCACTGGTGTGTTTCACTGTGCTGCACTGGTGTGTTTCACTGTGCTGTACTGGTGTGTTTCACTGTGCTGTACTGGTGTGTTTCACTGTGCTGTACTGGTGTGTTTCAGTGTGATTTACTGGTGTGTTTCAGTGTGCTGCACTGGTGTGTTTCAGTGTGCTGCACTGGTGTGTTTCAGTGTGATAGACTGGTGTGTTTCAGTGTGCTGTACTGGTGTGTTTCAGTGTGCTGCACTGGTGTGTTTCAGTGTGCTGCACTGGTGTGTTTCAGTGTGCTGCACTGGTGTGTTTCAGTGTGCTGCACTGGTGTGTTTCAGTGTGCTGCACTGGTGTGTTTCAGTGTGCTGCACTGGTGTGTTTCAGTGTGCTGCACTGGTGTGTTTCAGTGTGCTGCACTGGTGTGTTTCAGTGTGCTGCACTGGTGTGTTTCAGTGTGCTGCACTGGTGTGTTTCAGTGTGCTGCACTGGTGTGTTTCACTGTGCTGCACTGGTGTGTTTCACTGTGCTGCACTGGTGTGTTTCACTGTGCTGCACTGGTGTGTTTCACTGTGCTGCACTGGTGTGTTTCACTGTGCTGCACTGGTGTGTTTCACTGTGCTGCACTGGTGTGTTTCACTGTGCTGCACTGGTGTGTTTCACTGTGCTGCACTGGTGTGTTTCACTGTGCTGCACTGGTGTGTTTCACTGTGCTGCACTGGTGTGTTTCACTGTGCTGCACTGGTGTGTTTCACTGTGCTGCACTGGTGTGTTTCACTGTGCTGCACTGGTGTGTTTCACTGTGCTGCACTGGTGTGTTTCACTGTGCTGCACTGGTGTGTTTCACTGTGCTGCACTGGTGTGTTTCACTGTGCTGCACTGGTGTGTTTCACTGTGCTGCACTGGTGTGTTTCACTGTGCTGCACTGGTGTGTTTCACTGTGCTACACTGGTGTGTTTCACTGTGCTACACTGGTGTGTTTCACTGTGCTACACTGGTGTGTTTCACTGTGCTACACTGGTGTGTTTCACTGTGCTACACTGGTGTGTTTCACTGTGCTACACTGGTGTGTTTCACTGTGCTACACTGGTGTGTTTCACTGTGCTACACTGGTGTGTTTCACTGTGCTACACTGGTGTGTTTCACTGTGCTACACTGGTGTGTTTCACTGTGCTACACTGGTGCGTTTCACTGTGCTACACTGGTGCGTTTCACTGTGCTACACTGGTGCGTTTCACTGTGCTACACTGGTGCGTTTCACTGTGCTACACTGGTGCGTTTCACTGTGCTACACTGGTGCGTTTCACTGTGCTACACTGGTGCGTTTCACTGTGCTACACTGGTGCGTTTCACTGTGCTACACTGGTGCGTTTCACTGTGCTACACTGGTGCGTTTCACTGTGCTACACTGGTGCGTTTCACTGTGCTACACTGGTGCGTTTCACTGTGCTACACTGGTGCGTTTCAGTGTGCTGCACTGGTGTGTTTCAGTGTGCTGCACTGGTGTGTTTCAGTGTGATGTACTGGTGTGTTTCAGTGTGCTGCACTGGTGTGTTTCAGTGTGCTGTACTGGTGTGTTTCAGTGTGCTGCACTGGTGTGTTTCAGTGTGCTGCACTGGTGTGTTTCAGTGTGCTGCACTGGTGTGTTTCAGTGTGCTGCACTGGTGTGTTTCAGTGTGCTGCACTGGTGTGTTTCAGTGTGCTGCACTGGTGTGTTTCACTGTGCTGCACTGGTGTGTTTCACTGTGCTGCACTGGTGTGTTTCACTGTGCTGCACTGGTGTGTTTCACTGTGCTACACTGGTGTGTTTCACTGTGCTACACTGGTGTGTTTCACTGTGCTACACTGGTGCGTTTCACTGTGCTACACTGGTGCGTTTCACTGTGCTACACTGGTGCGTTTCACTGTGCTACACTGGTGCGTTTCACTGTGCTACACTGGTGCGTTTCACTGTGCTACACTGGTGCGTTTCACTGTGCTACACTGGTGCGTTTCACTGTGCTACACTGGTGCGTTTCACTGTGCTACACTGGTGCGTTTCACTGTGCTACACTGGTGCGTTTCACTGTGCTACACTGGTGCGTTTCACTGTGCTACACTGGTGCGTTTCACTGTGCTACACTGGTGCGTTTCACTGTGCTACACTGGTGCGTTTCACTGTGCTACACTGGTGCGTTTCACTGTGCTACACTGGTGCGTTTCAGTGTGCTGCACTGGTGTGTTTCAGTGTGCTGCACTGGTGTGTTTCAGTGTGATGCACTGGTGTGTTTCAGTGTGCTGCACTGGTGTGTTTCAGTGTGCTGCACTGGTATGTTTCACTGTGCTGCACTGGTGTGTTTCACTGTGCTGCACTGGTATGTTTCACTGTGCTGCACTGGTGTGTTTCACTGTGCTACACTGGTGTGTTTCACTGTGCTACACTGGTGTGTTTCACTGTGCTGCACTGGTGTGTTTCACTGTGCTGCACTGGTGTGTTTCACTGTGCTGCACTGGTGTGTTTCACTGTGCTGCACTGGTGTGTTTCACTGTGCTGCACTGGTGTGTTTCACTGTGCTGCACTGGTGTGTTTCACTGTGCTGCACTGGTGTGTTTCACTGTGCTGCACTGGTGTGTTTCACTGTGCTGCACTGGTGTGTTTCACTGTGCTGCACTGGTGTGTTTCACTGTGCTGCACTGGTGTGTTTCACTGTGCTGCACTGGTGTGTTTCACTGTGCTGCACTGGTGTGTTTCACTGTGCTGCACTGGTGTGTTTCACTGTGCTGCACTGGTGTGTTTCACTGTGCTGCACTGGTGTGTTTCACTGTGCTACACTGGTGTGTTTCACTGTGCTACACTGGTGTGTTTCACTGTGCTACACTGGTGTGTTTCACTGTGCTACACTGGTGTGTTTCACTGTGCTACACTGGTGTGTTTCACTGTGCTACACTGGTGTGTTTCACTGTGCTACACTGGTGTGTTTCACTGTGCTACACTGGTGTGTTTCACTGTGCTACACTGGTGTGTTTCACTGTGCTACACTGGTGTGTTTCACTGTGCTACACTGGTGTGTTTCACTGTGCTACACTGGTGTGTTTCACTGTGCTACACTGGTGTGTTTCACTGTGCTACACTGGTGTGTTTCACTGTGCTACACTGGTGTGTTTCACTGTGCTACACTGGTGTGTTTCACTGTGCTACACTGGTGTGTTTCACTGTGCTACACTGGTGTGTTTCACTGTGCTACACTGGTGTGTTTCACTGTGCTACACTGGTGTGTTTCACTGTGCTACACTGGTGTGTTTCACTGTGCTACACTGGTGTGTTTCACTGTGCTACACTGGTGTGTTTCACTGTGCTACACTGGTGTGTTTCACTGTGCTACACTGGTGTGTTTCACTGTGCTACACTGGTGCGTTTCACTGTGCTACACTGGTGCGTTTCACTGTGCTACACTGGTGCGTTTCACTGTGCTACACTGGTGCGTTTCACTGTGCTACACTGGTGCGTTTCACTGTGCTACACTGGTGCGTTTCACTGTGCTACACTGGTGCGTTTCACTGTGCTACACTGGTGCGTTTCACTGTGCTACACTGGTGCGTTTCACTGTGCTACACTGGTGCGTTTCACTGTGCTACACTGGTGCGTTTCACTGTGCTACACTGGTGTGTTTCACTGTGCTACACTGGTGTGTTTCAGTGTGCTGCACTGGTGTGTTTCAGTGTGCTGCACTGGTGTGTTTCAGTGTGCTGCACTGGTGTGTTTCAGTGTGCTGCACTGGTGTGTTTCAGTGTGCTGCACTGGTGTGTTTCAGTGTGCTGCACTGGTGTGTTTCAGTGTGCTGCACTGGTGTGTTTCAGTGTGCTGCACTGGTGTGTTTCAGTGTGCTGCACTGGTGTGTTTCAGTGTGCTGCACTGGTGTGTTTCACTGTGCTGCACTGGTGTGTTTCACTGTGCTGCACTGGTGTGTTTCACTGTGCTGCACTGGTGTGTTTCACTGTGCTGCACTGGTGTGTTTCACTGTGCTGCACTGGTGTGTTTCACTGTGCTACACTGGTGTGTTTCACTGTGCTACACTGGTGTGTTTCACTGTGCTACACTGGTGTGTTTCACTGTGCTACACTGGTGTGTTTCACTGTGCTACACTGGTGTGTTTCACTGTGCTACACTGGTGTGTTTCACTGTGCTACACTGGTGTGTTTCACTGTGCTACACTGGTGTGTTTCACTGTGCTACACTGGTGTGTTTCACTGTGCTACACTGGTGTGTTTCACTGTGCTACACTGGTGTGTTTCACTGTGCTACACTGGTGTGTTTCACTGTGCTACACTGGTGCGTTTCACTGTGCTACACTGGTGCGTTTCACTGTGCTACACTGGTGCGTTTCAGTGTGCTGCACTGGTGTGTTTCAGTGTGCTGCACTGGTGTGTTTCAGTGTGATGTACTGGTGTGTTTCAGTGTGCTGCACTGGTGTGTTTCAGTGTGCTGTACTGGTATGTTTCAGTGTGCTGTACTGTACTGGTGTGTTTCACTGTGCTGCACTGGTATGTTTCACTGTGCTGCACTGGTGTGTTTCACTGTGCTGCACTGGTGTGTTTCAGTGTGCTGTACTGTACTGGTGTGTTTCAGTGTGCTGCACTGGTATGTTTCAGTGTGCTGCACTGGTGTGTTTCAATGTGCTACACTGGTGTGTTTCAGTGTGCTGCACTGGTGTGTTTCAGTGTGCTGCACTGGTGTGTTTCACTGTGCTGCACTGGTGTGTTTCACTGTGCTGCACTGGTGTGTTTCACTGTGCTGCACTGGTGTGTTTCACTGTGCTGCACTGGTGTGTTTCACTGTGCTGCACTGGTGTGTTTCACTGTGCTGCACTGGTGTGTTTCACTGTGCTGCACTGGTGTGTTTCACTGTGCTGCACTGGTGTGTTTCACTGTGCTGTACTGGTGTGTTTCAGTGTGCTGCACTGGTGTGTTTCAGTGTGCTGCACTGGTGTGTTTCAGTGTGCTGCGACTGGTGTGTTTCACTGTGCTGCACTGGTGTGTTTCACTGTGCTGCACTGGTGTGTTTCACTGTGCTGCACTGGTGTGTTTCAGTGTGCTGTACTGGTGTGTTTCAGTGTGCTGCACTGGTATGTTTCAGTGTGCTGCACTGGTGTGTTTCAATGTGCTACACTGGTGCGTATCACTGTGCTACACTGGTGTGTTTCAGTGTGATGTACTGGTGTGTTTCAGTGTGCTGCACTGGTGTGTTTCAGTGTGCTGTACTGGTATGTTTCAGTGTGCTGTACTGGTGTGTTTCAGTGTGCTGTACACTGGTGTGTTTCAGTGTGCTGCACTGGTGTGTTTCAGTGTGCTGCACTGGTGTGTTTCAGTGTGCTGCACTGGTGTGTTTCACTGTGCTACACTGGTGTGTTTCACTGTGCTGCACTGGTGTGTTTCAGTGTGCTGCACTGGTGTGTTTCAGTGTGCTGCACTGGTGTGTTTCAGTGTGCTGCACTGGTGTGTTTCAGTGTGCTGCACTGGTGTGTTTCAGTGTGCTGCACTGGTGTGTTTCAGTGTGCTGCACTGGTGTGTTTCAGTGTGCTGCACTGGTGTGTTTCAGTGTGCTGCACTGGTGTGTTTCAGTGTGCTGCACTGGTGTGTTTCAGTGTGCTGCACTGGTGTGTTTCAGTGTGCTGTACTGGTGTGTTTCACTGTGCTGTACTGGTGTGTTTCAGTGTGATGTACTGGTGTGTTTCACTGTGCTGCACTGGTGTGTTTCAGTGTGCTGTACTGGTGTGTTTCACTGTGCTGCACTGGTGTGTTTCAGTGTGCTGCACTGGTGTGTTTCAGTGTGCTGCACTGGTGTGTTTCAGTGCTGTACTGGTGTGTTTCACTGTGCTGTACTGGTGTGTTTCAGTGTGCTGTACTGGTGTGTTTCAGTGTGCTGTACTGGTGTGTTTCACTGTGCTGTACTGGTGTGTTTCAGTGTGCTGTACTGGTGTGTTTCAGTGTGCTGTACTGGTGTGTTTCACTGTGCTGTACTGGTGTGTTTCACTGTGCTGTACTGGTGTGTTTCAGTGTGATTTACTGGTGTGTTTCAGTGTGATTTACTGGTGTGTTTCACTGTGCTGTACTGGTGTGTTTCAGTGTGATTTACTGGTGTGTTTCACTGTGCTGCACTGGTGTGTTTCAGTGTGCTGTACTGGTGTGTTTCACTGTGCTGTACTGGTGTGTTTCAGTGTGATTTACTGGTGTGTTTCAGTGTGCTGCACTGGTGTGTTTCAGTGTGCTGTACTGGTGTGTTTCAGTGTGCTGTACTGGTGTGTTTCAGTGTGCTGTACTGGTGTGTTTCAGTGTGCTGTACTGGTGTGTTTCAGTGTGCTGTACTGGTGTGTTTCAGTGTGCTGTACTGGTGTGTTTCAGTGTGCTGTACTGGTGTGTTTCAGTGTGCTGTACTGGTGTGTTTCACTGTGCTGTACTGGTGTGTTTCAGTGTGCTGTACTGGTGTGTTTCAGTGTGCTGTACTGGTGTGTTTCAGTGTGCTGTACTGGTGTGTTTCACTGTGCTGTACTGGTGTGTTTCACTGTGCTGTACTGGTGTGTTTCAGTGTGTACTGGTGTGTTTCACTGTGCTGTACTGGTGTGTTTCAGTGTGATGTACTGGTGTGTTTCACTGTGCTGTACTGGTGTGTTTCAGTGTGCTGCACTGGTGTGTTTCAGTGTGCTGCACTGGTGTGTTTCAGTGTGCTGCACTGGTGTGTTTCAGTGTGCTGCACTGGTGTGTTTCAGTGTGCTGTACTGGTGTGTTTCAGTGTGCTGTACTGGTGTGTTTCAGTGTGCTGTACTGGTGTGTTTCAGTGTGCTGTACTGGTGTGTTTCACTGTGCTGTACTGGTGTGTTTCAGTGTGCTGTACTGGTGTGTTTCAGTGTGCTGTACTGGTGTGTTTCAGTGTGCTGTACTGGTGTGTTTCAGTGTGCTGTACTGGTGTGTTTCAGTGTGCTGTACTGGTGTGTTTCAGTGTGCTGTACTGGTGTGTTTCAGTGTGCTGTACTGGTGTGTTTCAGTGTGCTGTACTGGTGTGTTTCACTGTGCTGTACTGGTGTGTTTCAGTGTGCTGTACTGGTGTGTTTCACTGTGCTGTACTGGTGTGTTTCACTGTGCTGTACTGGTGTGTTTCAGTGTGCTGTACTGGTGTGTTTCAGTGTGCTGTACTGGTGTGTTTCAGTGTGCTGTACTGGTGTGTTTCAGTGTGCTGTACTGGTGTGTTTCAGTGTGCTGTACTGGTGTGTTTCAGTGTGCTGTACTGGTGTGTTTCAGTGTGCTGTACTGGTGTGTTTCACTGTGCTGTACTGGTGTGTTTCAGTGTGCTGTACTGGTGTGTTTCAGTGTGATTTACTGGTGTGTTTCAGTGTGCTGTACTGGTGTGTTTCAGTGTGCTGTACTGGTGTGTTTCAGTGTGCTGTACTGGTGTGTTTCAGTGTGCTGTACTGGTGTGTTTCACTGTGCTGTACTGGTGTGTTTCACTGTGCTGTACTGGTGTGTTTCACTGTGCTGTACTGGTAGGCATGTAACGGTTGTAGTTGGTGTACCGAACCGAAAAGGTACGGAGGTGGACCGAACCGAACGTGCTGTACCGAAACGGTTATTTTTTCACTCATTGAATGTTAATATGTGCGCCGCGGAACAAAATTTCCTGGGCGCGTTTCAGCACGGAGCTATTATCTCGCAGCACGCGCAGCATTAGCCGTTAGCTTCTCGCTGCGGTTTCCTGTTTGTTAACGTTATGGTTTTCTTGTTAAAAGACGAGCGCACAAAGCTGTGTGTGTGGACGTTTTTTCATGAAGACTGGATCTGCAGCAGCAACACGTCTAACGTGAACGCGCTGGAAACTACGTCATCAGAACGTGAACGAGCTGTTACAAAGTACGCTAACCACACAGCTGCATTTAAACAACTTCTACAAAGTGCGCTAACAACACAGCTGCATTTAAACAACTTCATCAGGTAATTTAGATGGGTCCAGATCAATAACACAAACTGTATGAGTTTTTAAAGCTCTGAATCTAAGTCTGAAAGTTTTTAATGCACAGTTGATCCTTGCTATGAGACATCCATCACGTCAACACTTAAGTCAAAAAGTTCAGCTCTTTATGAAAAAACTAAAACTGATGGTCAACAAGTCCTGGAGCTGATTTAAACCCTGCCCTGATGATGAGTGAGATATTCAACCGTTCAAGAGGTATTGTTATTTTATTATAATTATTATTTATAATTTATTATTATTTAAAATTATAATCTTATTAACTTATTTTTTTACCTCTGTGTTTTATTTCCAGTATTTCCAGTTACAGAGGTAGCTGCTCTCCTTCCACTTCAGGGAAATCCACCAGAGATCACCTGCTGCAGCTAAGAAGTGTGTGATGACTGAATTGAACTCTGGAACTGTTCCAGGACCAGTCCCACCAAGAAGAGGTTGTGAGTAATGAGGACAAATACAGCCACACTGGTGCTACTGGACAAAAACTTTATTAGTTAAGATTGTAAACAGTCTGTTGCTGCTTATTGTTCTGGTTCTGACTGTTATTGTATTCATTAAGATTTTTATTATTTTTAATATAATTTATTTATTGTAGAGTGCTGTTTATTTAAAATATCATCCAAATGGGTCACTTTTATTTATTACTACAATACAATACAAACATATTTTTGGCATATTTTCAAAATAAACATTTTGTAAGTCTTTATTTTGTCTTTTTTTTTGTACCGAAAATAAACCGAAAATAAACCGAACCGAGCCCTCCTTGTAATTGAACCGAACCGAAATGTGATTTTAGCGTACCGTTACACCCCTATGTACTGGTGTGTTTCACTGTGCTGTACTGGTGTGTTTCACTGTGCTGTACTGGTGTGTTTCACTGTGCTGTACTGGTGTGTTTCACTGTGCTGTACTGGTGTGTTTCACTGTGCTGTACTGGTGTGTTTCACTGTGCTGTACTGGTGTGTTTCAGTGTGATTTACTGGTGTGTTTCACTGTGCTGTACTGGTGTGTTTCACTGTGCTGCACTGGTGTGTTTCAGTGTGCTGCACTGGTGTGTTTCAGTGTGCTGCACTGGTGTGTTTCAGTGTGCTGTACTGGTGTGTTTCAGTGTGCTGTACTGGTGTGTTTCAGTGTGATTTA
>JBBPBX010061121.1:8755-19071 GCA_038048925.1 Garcialebias charrua
TCTCAGGGCACTGAACAGACAATTACTTTTTTAATGTCATGCTGCGATCTACCGGTACCTCAGAGATACCAGTAGATCGCAATCTACATAATGAGCACCCCTGATCTATTATCTTTACCCTTTTCTTCTTTTTGGGGTCATTGGGATCACTGGTGCCCATATCCATCAGTCACTGTGCAAGAGGCAGGGGACACCCTGGACAGGTCTCCAGTCCATCACAGGGACACAAAGAGACAAACAACCATTCACTCTCTCTCTCTCTCACCTAGAGACAATTTAGTTACCAATCAGTCTAACATGCATGTTTTTGGTCTGTGGCAGGAAACCAGAGAACATACATATTAATTTGCTGAAAGTTTCATTAAAATCTACCCGTTGGTTCTTGAGATATTTTACTAACAGACAGACATTTACTTCACATCCATCCATCATCTTTCACTTGTTCCAAAGTCAGGTCATGGGGCAGCAGCTTGAGCATGGAGGCCCAAACATCTCTTCCAGATCTTCTGGGAGGACTCCAAGGTCTTCCCCGGGGTCTCCTCCCAGTCGGACATGCCTGAAGCACCTCCCTAGGGAGGTGCCCAGGAAGCATCTTTACCAGATACCCAAACCACCTCAACTGGCTCCTCTCGAGGTTCTACTCCGAGTCTCTCCTGTATCTGTATAACTGAACTTCTCACCCTATCTCTAAGAGAGAGTCCAGCCACCCTGCAGACGAAATTCATTTCAGCCGCCTGTCTCCATGATCTCATTCTTTCGGTTACTACCCAGAGCTCATGACCATAGGTGAGAGTAGGAACATAACGTTTAGAAAACACATTTGTAACATCTAGTTGAGAGGCATATCAGTCAGGAATAGTAATAAGCATTAGATAAAGGCTAGCATTAGCATTTTAGCTCCACAAACAAATTCACCAGAATAAACAGTCAGCTGAAGGCTTTTTTCACAAACAGCCATATAAAAATTGAGAGGCATATCAGTCAGAAATGCAAATAGACATTAGATAAAGGGCTTTCATGATTCAAAACGTACCTGCAGCCAGCCTGCTTGTCACTGTACGGCTGATTTTCCAGAAAAAAAGTTAAATAAATAAATAAACGACCGGAAACACGCTGTCGATACGCAGCGTTCACTAGACGAGTCCAGGCCTCCAGGGCGGCGAAAACTGCGCCCTGAACACTCCAATAGTTTTGTAAAGTTGGGCTATAACTGCGCATGCGCTACTGATAACGAGAGTCAATGGATAAGATGCCGGCGCCCAGAGGACCGGAAATACGTCACAATCAGAAAAACTTTTTTGAAACAAACAATATAACTCATCATTACTCATAAAATATTTATCCTACACAACTAAAAACATATATGCATTTATTTCGAAATGTTTTTATTTTATTATTTCATTTTTATAAAAAAAATTAAGTCTTCAAATGGATAAGAGCTGCAGAGGTTCCAGAGGGGCGGCGCCCGGGCGCCCCCTATTGGCCAGCTGCCCCTGGAACATAGACTGACCAGTAAACAGAAAGCTTTGCCTTACAGCTCAACTCCCTCTTCACCACAACGGACTGGTACGGAGTCCGCAATACTGCAGACGCTGCACCAATCCATCTGTCAATCTCACGCTCCATTCTTCCCTCACTTGTGAACTAAACCCTGAGATACTTGAACGCCTCCACTTGAGTAAGAACCTCACCCTCAACCCGAAGAGAGGAATCCACCCTTTTCCGGTTGAGGACCATGGCCTCTGATTTGGAGGTGCTGATTCTCATCCCACCCGCTTCACACTCAGCTGAAGAGCTGAAGATGCACGCCAACAGGACCACATCATCTGCAAAGAGCAGAGAAAGAATCCTGAGGCCACCGAACCGGACTCCCTCCACTCCCTGGCTGCACCAAGAAATCCTGTCCGTATCGGAATCGTGACAACGGGCAGCCCCGGTGGAGTCCAACTCTCGCCCTTAAAGCCCCACTGACTAGCCTGGCCCTCGCCTTCCTGCACAGCTCCGCTCAATTCTCATTTCCCTTCACTGCACAGTCTGGGACTTCTCCCATCCACAACCATTTCTCCGGTAGATTTTTGTTCGGACCAATCAGAGAGCAGAAGGCGGAGTTTTGAACGACGTCGACTGACGTCGTCATTCAAAATGGCTGCCGCCACGAAGGAATTTTCAATAAAACAAGGTAAAAAACTATTATTTCTCTGCTGAGAAAAAATATATTTCATAGCTGACGTTATATCAGAAGTGTTCCTGAGCAATCAGAGAGCAGAAGGCGGAGTTTTGAACGATGTCGACTGACGTCGTCATTCAAAATGGCTGCCGCCACGAACGAATTTTCATCAAAACAAGGTAAAAAACTATTATTTCTCTGCTGAGAAAAAATATATTTCATAGCTGACGTTATATCAGAAGTGTTCCTGAGCTTAACAGTTCCTAAATCAATTCACGAAATGGTCAAATCTGCTGGATATTAAATAGTTTCGGTTTGATATTTTCCAAACAGCCTCGGGTGCGCTACGAAAATAAATGATAAAAAATCGAATTTTATCTCAAATGTTTCATCTAGGCCAACAGTCAGTAAATTAAAGACATATAATTACACACTGGTGGCAGAAAAAATATCCACCGAGTGGTTTCTGAGCAATTTATCTGATAGCCTGGACCTCGCCAGGCTAAACTAACAAAACTCTGCCTCCTGTTCTCTGATTGGTCCATTCAAAAATCTCCAGGAGAAATCGTTGTCTATGGCAGAGATGCCAGACCCTAGTCCAAAGCGAAGTGAAGGACAAGGGTCTGGTTTAAACCAGGCTACCCACTGACATGATTTTTTTATTTTCATAAAATTGCTCAAAATATACATCTTTTATCATTTAAATATGTTTGTTTTTGCAAACAAAATGATAAATAACTTTAATTTTGCTTTAAAAGTGATTTTGAACTTCAAGCCGTGTTTAATCATGGGAAATTCGATTACACACAAACGCACCATCTGTGACGTAGTGAAAGGCAGAGCTCTGGGCTTGTCACAGTGCGCGGGTATGAGCAGTTCCACATGAAGGTAAGTCTGATACAGCATCAGACCTAAATTAGATCCTGTTGTTTCTTGTTCCATCACCCAAACTATTTTCTGCTTCCCAAACTGAAGACAAATAACTCAAATCTTCACATAGATTGATAAATTTCGGGTTTTAAATTGTCTGCTATTAAAGAGACCAGAGCTCTGCCTCTCACTACGTCACAGATGGTGCATTCGTGTGTAATCGGATTTCCCATGATTAAACATGGCTTGAAGTTCAAAATCACTTTTAAAGCAAAATTAAAGTGATTTATCATTTTGTTTGCAAAAAGGAACATATTTAAATGATAAAAGATATATATTTTGAGCAATTTTATGAGTAGTAAAAAAATCATTTCAGTGAACCTTTAAGGAGTCTGACTTACTACCAGCAATGCAAACCAAACTCTCGCACCGCTTGTATATGGACCTAAGTAACAGACTCCATTTACGTTTTTTTAATTCATTAAAAAAAAATACAGCAATTTAATAGACACAAGACATACAATATAAATTTGAAACGAAGGGTGGCAGAATGAAGAGAGTATCTTATTCTATCTGCCCCATTGTACAGAACAAATCAATTCGAACAGAAAACCTTCAATGAGCAACTAGAAAAAAGAGAGAAATATGCATAATAATAATAATAAGTCAAGAAGACAAAAAAGGAACGACACATGTAATTAACAATTTTGACACTAGACAAGATAAATTATTTTATATATATTTTTGCATTTTTTTAAAATCATATTCTTAAATGAGGATATTGATTAGCATTTTTAATTTCGGCTTCCAAATTATTCCATAATCTAATTCCTTGGATCGAGGTTGACCGACCCCTCAAACTCTAAATTTCGGTCTCACAAAAATCTCAATTCAATTCAAATAGTGAATGAAAAACATTTTATTTAAAGACTTTAGTTATATGTTGGCACGCAGAATATGTGTTTTGTATCCATCTCTGCTACCACTACACCAAAATTGAGGTTAATATTTCTAAAACTTACTATTTGTCATTTGTGCATTTTTAGTTCAGTTGATTGTGGCAGCCATGTTGAATAGGATTGACTCCAAAGGGTAATAATAAGTTGTAGGTCAACATAGTGATTCCTATCTTCAAGGTTCATTAAAGGTTCAGTATGCAGTTTCTGTAGAACTGCAGCACTTAGAAATATTTTCAACAGGCAAAGCATTCTGATCCCTCCCCCTCAGAGCCATATGTGGCTCTGCCCCCTTGTGGTCTGTTGAATTTCAAATTCAAGCTCTGTTTTTATTGGCTGATTCAAATTCAAGCTCTGTTTTTATTGGCTGGTTACAAACTCTGTTTTTATTGGCTGGAAAATGGCGGGTCACCTTTTCTTTTTAGAAATGCTTATTTACCACCTGGAGAAGCAAGGGGACAATATTTTTTTAATTTTTTTTCAGAGATTACCTGGCTAACATCAGTCTGTCAGGAGGTAGTGACAGAGTGAAGAAATATGTTCATAAAAAAAGCTACATACTGAAGCTTTAAGATTTGCCTATTGGTTGATGAGATGTTTTACTGATAGACAGGCACAAAAATATGAACAAAAACATTATCGTCCATCTTTGCCTTTCAGCAACAAACAATAAGTTTTTAATTTGTACAAACAAATAAAAAAAAGTTGCAAAACATTTTACTTTGTTCAAACTCAGGCTTCAAGAGTTTTTTTTAAAATTCATGTTAGATTTTTAAGGGCAGCCCTCACCCTTGTTGGTGAAATCAAATACTTGTGTGAGCTCTCGAGTGAAATTCTGTGAGTTACAAGCGGAAGTGGAAAGACGTGCGCAACGGCTGCGAACGTGTTGTTGTGAGGAAGAGGAGGGTGAGACTTAAGGCTTCAGAGAAGAGAGGGTGCAAATGTTAATTAAACGCAACATCTGTACATGCTCTTGCTGCCATCAAACAATAAAATAATCAGACGTCAGAGGGGGAATATTTCTCATTTTCAGTGAGTACATTTAGTAAATAAAGGGCTAATATTCTTTGAAGGATTGTGTGTCACCTGCTGCCTTTCATGCCAGGGCTTTAAAATTTATTATGTTGAAGCATTTTTGGCTAAACTTTAAAAATGTGCTAAATCTCTTGCAATATAATTTTCTGTCACATTCACGTGAGGTCACTCCATTGTTGTGTAGCTAATCTTAAACTAGCGAAATTGCATTTCCTGCAAAAATTGAGTGTCACTGCTTATTGCTGAAGAACTTGCTGAAAAACAGCTGAAATTAGCTAAAAACATGCTGTCATTGAAAAACAAGCCTAAGTTAGCAGAAGAAAGCAGAAAGAACATTAGATTTAAATGAACAGAAATTATCACAAAAATTAGGAAATTAGCTAAAACTGCTGAAATTATATTTTTAAAAAAGCTGTAAAGGCAGAACGAAGCTTTAAAAACCAAGAGGAAGTGGAAGGCTGAAATTATCTATAAAAAAAGTGGAATTGTCAGAGTCAGAGTCAGAGAGTCTTTATTGTCATTTGCACCGCATGTGGTACATGTGATGAAAACGAGATTATGTACACGGGGTCCCAGTTACATCCAACAACAAATGCAAGAGAAAAACAGTAACCATTAATTGGTTGAAAAAGCTAAATTTAGCACAAAACAGCAAAAAACTAGCGGAAAAAGCAGAGAAAGCTGAAACTAGTAGAATTAAGCTGAAAGAGCTGAAATTAGCATAAATAGGTTAATTAGGCTGAAAGTAAGAGAAATCACAAAACATTGAATTTATCTTAAAACAGCTGAAATGAGCTGAAACATGCTAAGAAAAAATTGCTGAAAAAGTAGAACAAGCTTAAATTAGCAAAAGAGAGCAGAAAGAACAAGCTTGCCCAATTAGACTGAAAGAAGCAGAAATTAGTGATAAATAGTGGACATTACTTGAAAAAGAAGCTGAAATTAACAAAAAACAGCTGAAAAGTGTAGTTAGAATTTTCAGAAAGTAGCTTAAATTACAAGAAGGAAGTGGAGAAACATTTTTGCTGAATTGGGTGGAAACAAGTTGAAATGAGAGCAAAAAATGTGGAATTAGTCAAATAAGCTAAAATTTACGTAAAACAGCTAAAAAGTAGCTGAAAAAATCTTAAACTTGCATAAATTAGTTAAAAGGACCACAAAAGGGTGAAATTAGCACAAATAAGTTACAAGAAGCACAAAACCGCTGTAGTTAGCAGAAATAATCTAAAAGAAGCACAAAACAGCTGAAAACAACAACTGAAATAACATGAAAGTAGCTGAAAAAAGTTTAAATTTGCACAAGGAAGCTGAAAGAAGCTGAACCAGAACAAAATGTGAAAGGAGCAGTAAAAAGTTGTAAACACATCTAAAGATATGAAGGGTGTAAAATGAGCTCAATTCATTTTCTATGAGAAAAAAAAAGCGGCAGAAAAGGCTAAATATTCAAAACGCTAAAGTTGCACCAATACCAAAAGCCACAGCAGGATTGTCCTGAAAGAGCTGAATGTTTTGATTTATGATTTGTCAAAATAACACAAAAATTGTGGAACGAGAAAGGTGCAGAGAAATGTACAGGGGAAAAAAATGGATCAGGTGAGGTTCATGGCTGGTGAGGCACTGTGCAGTTTTTTTTCATATGTATAATAAAAAACAGACAAAAAATGTTCTCCACGTTTTGGCTTCTGTCTGCCATAGCTTCTTCAGCACTTTGGATACTTTGGATAGCGTTGTTTTCTTCTTTTATAATACATGAACCCTACAGAGTTTATTTGCCATTTGATTGGCAGCAGTTAACGGGTTGTGTTTAATCTTTACACATACAAACTGTATCACACAAAAAAGCACATTTAATTTGGAGAAAAAAATATTTTAATCTTACCTTTACTTATAAACTAAATTAAACTATAACAAAATCTATTTTTATTTTACAGAAAAGGGCTGTGAGAATTATTACAGGAAAGCCTTAATGTCATCCATCTGTATTATTTAAAAACTCAAAGTAGTGAAGTTTTATGATTTGGTGGACTATAATATTTTGTTAGTATAGAACCCTCAAATGTTCAAATGTATTTTGTTAAGAGAGAAAGCTGCTATAGTCTAAAGGGAACTGAATTTTTTGCAAAGCCAAGATATAGAGTTTGAAGGGACGGTTTATTTCAATACAGGGGGTTGAATTGTGGAATGTTTTGGGAAATTATGTTAAAAATGTAAACTCTGTGCTTTTGTTTAAAAAAAATGATCAAAACTAAATTGTTAACAAAATACTAAAACTTTTAGTTAAGTGTTTAATGTTCTACACTGTAAAAAAAAAAAATCCGTAAAAAAACAGGTAAATGTACTGGAAGTGTGAAGGAATTTTCCGTTATCATTTTTTACTGGGGTTTCTCCATTTTTTTTTTTTTCGCGCAAAGCACCCTGGGAACAAGAACCTTTGAGAAGAAGCACGAAAGAAGACTCCATTTACCTGGCACCCTAGATTAACAGAAATTTATGTAAATTATACATTAAAAACTGTTAAATTACGGGAAAAATCCGTTTTAGGGTTTACGGAAATATCTGTAAAAAAAACGGAGAATGTACTAGCAGAAAATTACCAGGACATTTTCTGGTTTTTTACGGATTTTTTTTTTTTACTGTGTAGATATTTGTAGATTGGGAAAAGTTCTCTTTTTGCTCTGTTACTTAAGCGCTGTCACATCCTCCTGCAGCGCGAGGCTCAAGCAGAACCCTGAGCTCAGTAGCCCCGCCTCCACGAGGCTGGCCGCGTGTGTGTGGATGTAACTGCATGGGTACCTTCACAGCCGTTTTATGATCGCTCAGCGCACATACAGTTTTAGACAAAAACACTAGACATTATATTCACCAGCTAAACTATAGAAATGTAGTATAGCAAAAGTATTTGGACATTTTAATAGCGACATAAAAAGGGCAGGAATACGGCTCACACTGCAGCTGCAGCACGTCAGCCGAGTGATTGCGCAATCGGTGAAGCGAAGCAGCCGGTGCCTCTCTGCGCACGTCTGCACGTCTCATCTCAGCGCTAAATAAGAAAAATTGGTGATTTCGAATAAAAAATAACTTAAAACTGGTTTAGTTTTTAGTTAAATAAGTTTATAGTACAAATCAAAGGATAAATACAATAATTACATTTATTTTTTCAATTTACATTTCTCTCTTTCCATGATGACAGGTGAGGCGTGGCCTCACTTGCCTCCCCTGACCGCACGTCACTGTGTGGATGCTTCATGAGCGTTCACACTATCAGGTTAAATCCAAAAGTTTGTTGTAGATGTGCATCCAGGCATTACTTTCTGAGAGTTTTGTCAAAATCCTCCAGTGGTTCGTGACATATTTTGCCAACAACACGGTCAAGCGAACCCACACATGGAGACGGGCAGAAATGATGGCATTGGGGCATAAAGGGGAGACGCTCCTCCAGAATCAAGCCTCCATCTTAAATGTGGGGGAGTTTCTTACTCTCTGTGGGTCTTTGTCAAGTAACGTCTCAGTTTATTAGGCCTGATATGAACTATAAACCCGGATTTTGTTTATGGTCAGGGGCGTCAGGGCATCGTTGAGTGATAATTTCATGAGGGAAACATTATGTACACTTCATAATATTGTCTGCTCAGCACATTCCCCGGTCCAGTCCAGACTGGTTTTTATGGGCGCAGAGGGCTTTGAGACACCGTGCGTCAGAGTTTTATCTCTGAGAGGAACATTACGGCTTCATTTGTACTATGTAGTTCAGAGTGTGTGCGTGCGTGTGTTTGCATGTGTGCAGATTAATGACCACTGGCAATAAGAGATGCCACAGACTAGTGTTTTACACAAACAACGGCTCGTTCTGCGGCGATACGAAGAACGCCTTGGGGTGGAAACATGACTCGCGCTGTCCTCTGTTACTCCCTCTGTCCTTGTCTCTTCATCATCGGCTGCTCCTGCTCACCTGTGCCACCTCACTAATGATTGTTCAGCGGCTGCGAGTCCACCATGCATCATTTACCAGAGCTCCGGAGGCAGCATAAGGGAGCAAGGAAAAAAAAAAAAGAAGAAATTCTCTATGAATGCAAGTAGGAAAGGGAAGAGGGGGCAGTGTTTTCCCAAAAAAAAGATGTAATGAGCAGAGTGAAAGAAGAGGTGCAGCCACAAGTAGACAAACGCTTGCTGCAAAAGCAGAGAGGAAGGAGGAGGCGAGAACAGGCTGGAGGGGAACAAGAGACCCATTTTATTAATCACAGCCTTGATCGGCTGGGAAACATTGACAGCTCTGGTTGAAAATGATGCTCAAGCTCCCACTGCTGCGTGTCTGCACGACACGAGAGGTGAACGTTGCTCTGGAAGAGAAAACTTTGGTTATCGAGAAGCGACTGTAGCCAATAACGGTTTAGCATGTCTGTTTACGTGTGAAGCAAATAAGTTTAAGTTTAAGTTTTTGTTGTGATGTTCAGTCTAATAGTCGTCAGCAGCTTGTTATAGGCATGACAACAGTCACAGAGTATGATGAAAAGGGCAAAAGTCCTCATCCAGGCTAGGCTAATCGCTAGATAAATGGGGCTTGTTTTTATTCGTTGTGTGCCCGAGACACTTAATTAAAACTATTTTGTCCTTTTGCCACATTTTGGGATTGAGGTTAACTGATTAACCTTTAATTGTTTTTAAGATGTGGCGTGTTCCACCCGCCCATAAATAGGCTGGTTACAGGGAGCTCGCTCTCTCTTTTTGGGCTCATTTTGTTTTTTTCTGCTCTCTGGTCACCCTTGTTTTTGTGTTTGTTTGGTTGTTGTTGTTGTTTTTGGGGGGGGGCTCGGTTTTCCTGTCGCTCATCCTATCCAGGATGCATCTCGATGGAGTAGGCCGCCGTCGTGTCCTCTGCCTAACAAGATAGTTTTTGTTAACTTTGTTTATTTTTTGCGGTAACTTTGGCCTGGTGGAACTGGTTATCTTGTTTTCACTATTTCTTTTGCTAGGTGTTTGTTGTTGTTGGTGGTGGTGGGTTTTTTTCTTCTTTTCTAGCTTTAGTCTGGTACCAGCAGTGGCTTTGATGGTCCTGTATAGGGTTATCCTGCTGTGGTACCTTTGTTGTTCTGTTTGACTGACTCACCAGCTCCATCTTTGTTACTTTTTTTTTTTTTTTTTGTGGGCACAGGAATTGTGGGTTCCTAATGATCTTTTTATTTTTCAGGAAGTAGCAGCTTTAATAAATTGAATGTATTGAACTCTCATGTTTGTGTCTAGTGTCCTCTTTAATGTGTCGTGTCTTGGTGGACGTAACATATTAATGGGGG
>JBBPBX010061122.1:0-13446 GCA_038048925.1 Garcialebias charrua
TGTCATCTGGACTAGTTTCTTTAAGGGAGAAACGTTTCGTCTTCCATCCTGAAAACTTCATCAGTCTGTGGCCTGCCAGCCAGATGTGTCCCATAAGTATCCTTTGTTGGAAACATTTATCATCTTAAAGTCACAGTGTCACCAGCCTCCAAGGGAGAAGTCCATCCATCATCTTTACCCGCTTCTTCCTTTTTGGGTTTCAGGGGTCACTGGTGCTCATGTCCAGTCATCACTGTGCTAGAGGCGGAGACACCCAGGACAAGTCTCCAGTCCATCACAGGGACACAGAGACAAACGAGACGAACAACCATTCACTCTCTCACTCACGAGATTTAGAGTTACCAATCAGCCTAACATGCATGTTTTTGGTCTGTGGGAGGAAACCAGAGTACCCGGACAAAACCCATGCATGTACTGGACATAGCACTGGACTACTGCTACTCATATACAATAACTTTATTCTTCTTTTGGGTGCTCCTTTCTTTAGGGGTCGCCACGGTGAACTAACTCGCATGAAGACTTGGCAACTGTTTTTACTCCGGATGCCCTTCCTGATACAACCACAGATCACCGAGCTACCGCAGCCCTCTGTGTGGAGCAGAGAGCTGCAATCTAGGGCAGTGGGGGAGCAGATGGGGGGTTAAGGGTCTTCCTCAAGGGCCCAGAGTGAGGGGAAGGAAGGCTCCCACAGACTCGGGCGTACGTCAGTCCGCAGAGGTCCACGTGTACCAGATTAGACCTGAAGTGGATGCCCGCAGGGCATGTCCGTGCAAAGATAAATTTTTACGACCACGTATGCGTACTCGGTGTCGCACAATAAACTGCCCGACGAGGGACTGATTTACATGTGACACCAATGTATTCAATTCCCCTTCTTCATCCCTGATCTGGTTTTATGGCCTTTTCTTTTGTTTTTTTGGCGAGCGATCTCCTCCTCCTGGTCTGTTGACACCATGACTGAAATGGTGAGAGATGAAGGACTTTGGCGTGAGCAAATTTAGATCAGGCCCAGCGTGGCTGTGGGAGGGAGATTTGCTGTTGGGCCGGTCTGACGTGTGGGCGACAGGGCCAGCACTCCCTGTTTTATTTTTATTTTTTAAACAACATATAAACACAGAACACCACTGTGGCTCTCCCTTTTTTCTTTTGTGACCTGTCAATCAATCTAGTAGGCGTGTCAGCAAATGACCAGTCAATTTATCCTGAAGGTAAACGCCCCTTGTCTGCGGAGCTGGGCTGCAGCCCACCAGGGCGTACGCTCGAGTATGAAGCCTCAAACATCTGTGAACAGTGCGCACAGTGTCCGTGCAGCTCACAACAGGCCCGAGTCTGTGGGAGCCTTGAGGGGGGAGGCAGGTGTGGGGCTTCACCATCCCCACCCACTTTTTGATGTTGTCGGTCCAGAGAGTTGAACCAGCAACCTTCCAGTCACAGGCTCACCTTCTCTAACCTCTGCACCACCACTACCCTTACTAATATACAATTATTGTATGTATTTTTTATTTTTTTACTATGCGGTGCAAAAACATTCATCCATCCATCCATTATCTTTATCAGCTTTTTCCTTTTAGGGTCACGGGGGGTCACTGATGCTCATGACTACTTAATACACAACCATTAGGGCTTTAAAAAACTTTATTAATTGAGTAATGACTTGCAAATGTGCTGTTTATAAATGATTTATTTAATGTTCAGGGCTATCCAAGTGGTTGCATCTGTGTACAAGTTTCAGATATGTTGTTGGTATTTAAAGTCACACAATTCTTTAGATGCTTTGCAAAAAACAGAGATTAAACAAGTTTTTTTTTTTTAGATTTGTGAAATTAATGTTTAAACATATAGTTACATGCTCGTCGGCTCATCTGATTTTTCTTGGTGACAACACAGCTGAAAAATGGTGTCAAATAAATGAAAGCAAACATTTCATGAAATTAAATAAAACAACTCAACATATTTCACAATTCTGCACGTTTTTATCAAAGAGGCTGCACAATTCACATCCATGACAAAGTCTACCCCTTTTTCTTGGTAAGCTGCCATCTTTGAGGTTGTCACACTGAAAATGATTAAATGCAGACAGCAACAACAAAGAAAAAACATTTATCAAGAGCAAACTGTACAAGTTGTACAAGCAGAGGACGTCTAGAGCAGGGGTCTGCACCTTTACAATCAAAAGAGCCATTTATGCCCCTTTGTTCATTAAATTAATTGTCTGGAGCCACAACAATCTGGTACAGCTGTGATCATCAACTGGTGGCCCGTGGACCACTTTAAGTTTGTTGGAGGAGCTTTTCTGGCCATTTGAAGTGACTTTATAAAACTAAAAAACATCAAATGTTTTTTAAATTTTGATGTTTGTAAGACAAAATACTTGCTTATTGTAAAGAAAGAAAAGAAAAATATTAATTTTAGCTATTTTGGAAAATGTTAAACAATGAAGGCCTATGATATATTTCTAAATCAAATAAAGTATCTTACCTTGAAGAGATAAAGCATAATGTGCTTTTTTCTTCATATTGTTCTGCTATTCACATATGTGCAAAAAAAATACAGAAAGCCTGTTAAAACACCCCTTTTTTCATTTTAGTATAACAACCAATGAAATTCAGTTTTATTTTAGTTTTGGTCTAAGCTTGAAAGAGCCGCATGATGCAGACCCCTGGTCTAGAGAATGTGATCGACATATGAACAAGCAGAATAAACTGTGATCATGTGGCAGCATTAATTCTCTATGAATATTTTACAAGTTTAAAATATTCTGGTTCACATGTGTTAGCTGACTTCTTAAAATACCCTGTGTTTGAGCCAATAATGCTTCAACAATTGTACATTTACAAGAGGACAAAGTGGTAAAGAATAAGACAGATGGATTAAATTATTTCTATTCTGCACAAAGAGCTTCTTGTGACTTTTTGATCACATGGGTACATTTTTGAACATAAAGTGCTGTTTCTTTTTTATATATATTTCTGGTTAGACTGTTGCAGCTGAAAAGTTTGTAAGCTCAATCCTAGATCGATCCATCCATTATCTTTACCCGCTTCTTCCTTTTCGGGTAGCATGGGTCACTGGTGCCATGTCCAGCAGTCACTGTGTGAGAGGCGGGGGACACCCTGGACAGATGGCAAGTCCATCACAGGGACACATAGAGACAAACATCCATTCAGTCTCACTTTCACCTAGGGACAATTTATAATAATAATAATAATAATAATAATAATAATTCAATTTATAACGCACTTTTCATTACTGAAAATCTCAAAGTGCTACACATATATTGAATGCTACACACATTCATAAACCGGTGGCGGCAGACTACCATGCAAGGTGCTTTCCAGTCCTACCGGGAGCAACTCAGGGTTAAGTGTCTTGCCCAAGGACACAACGACACATGGTGCGGGTCCCGGGAGTCGAACCGCCAACTTTCCGATCGGGAGACGACTGCCATTACCACTACGCCACGGCCGCCCATTGATAACAATTTAGAGTTACCAATCAGCCTAACATGCATGTTTTTGAACTGTGGGAGGAAACCGGAACACCGGAGAAAACCCACGTATACACGGAGAGAACATGCAAACTCTACCCAGAAAGGCCCCCGGACGGGGATTTGAACCAGGACAACCTGCTTGCTGAGAGGCAGCAGCTCTACCTACGTGCTGCCCATCCAGGTAGATAAATCACAAAAAAAAGGTTGTGTCATCTGGACAAGTTTCTTTAAAGGAGAAACGTTTCGTCTTTCATCCGAAAGACTTCATCAGCCTGCAGCCTGCCAACCTGTCCCGTAAATTTAAAGATATTTTAGGGAAACCCAACCTTGACTTTTCTCTTCATAGGTGCTGGGCCCACAGGAACGTGGCTTCCTGTTTCTTTATCAGACTTTGGCCAGCCACTTTTTCCCCACAGTTAACAAGATAAGGTATCCTGTTTTGTAGCCTTCCTTCATCAAGGTCTTTGGATCATTCTGATCCCTCCCTTAAAGCCAACTTGATATGGAAGGCTCTACCAACATGTCCCTCAGGATTGTGGGAGTACTCAAAACCTGCACCATATTATTTTGCATATAATAAATTGGATATGTCATATTCATGGATGTATGGACCTGACCATTGATTATCTTATTGATCATGTTTTTGGCATTAATAAAATAAATTGTGTGAACAGTAGTCCCTCTCTACTTCGCGGTTCGTTTGTCGCGGACTCGCTCTATAGCGGTTTTTCAAAATAAGAGTGGACATGACACACAAATGGCTGATTGATGGATGAGCTGCACGATACGCACAGGTTTTTTATACAAAATTAATTATTTTAATTATTTAGCACCTCCTGCAGCTTTGCGCAGCCTATAATACTGCAGGATAAACTTCCTGCTGCAGCTGATCAGCTGTTCTCCGTGCCGAGCGGAGAAGTGGGCGTGGCCAAGAGCGCTAGCAGTGGCAAAGAGCAGAGGCGGCAGGGAGCTGAAATCATGACTGTCTCTTTTAGAGCATTTCAGGTTTAGAAACATTGTTTAGAATATTGCAAGAGTGTGGGAAGGGTTTAAAACACACACACACACACACACACACACACACACACACACACACACACACACATATATATTTACAGGTAGTCCTCGGGTTACAACGGCCTCGACTTACGACGTTTCGCGGTTACAAACGCCCTCCCGTTGAAAAGCATTGTTCGAGTTACGCGGTTTATGCGCCTTTACACCAAAAAATATGGTACAGAAACTCAGCTAAGGACAGCGGAAATTTACAGGAGGTTTACAGGAGGGAGGGGGAGAGTATCTTGACGCAGTCAGTGGAAAATTACTACAGGAGACCTCATTGTTTGGACAGGCAGACCGGAGCAGAGGATGTCAGGAGGGCAGTTAGGAGGGCGGTTAGAGGGCGGTTTTACATCGTAAACAAAAGGTGCAGACCTTACTGTAGGATGGATGCAGACCTTACTGTAGGATGGACGGGTGGATGGTGTCGGCAGAAACAGCGGAGCTGGACCGGAGGAGCAAGAGCTAACATGCTAACAGACCTTGCTGTAAACGCTGTGGACCGCGTGAAGCAGCAGGAAGCTGCAGAGCTCGGAGGTGCAACGAGCTAACATGCTAACAGATGGAGGAAGAATTCACCAGCATACCAGTAGGTTATTAACTCTTTTTTTCCTTCATTATGGCTCCTAAATGTATGTGGTTTTTGATAATTATGTAGGGTACTGTGTTAGGATAGGCTAAGTGCTTGGTAAAATAAAGTACTGTACGTATGAGGTGCCGTTTGGGCGTATTTTCTGACTTACAACGATTTTCGAGTTACGACGGCGCATAGGAATGGAACTTGTTCGTAAGTCGAGGACTACCTGTATATATATATATATATATATTTATATGTGTGTATATATAAACTACTTCTTGTACTACTACTCCTACTTCACTTTTTTTTTTTCATCGTGTCTTTAGGGTATGGATCGCCCACGATAAACGAGAGACTACTGTACTTCGTTATTGTTTGCTGCTCTTGGACTCCTCCAGATTAGAGGTTAAACTTGTTTGTGAAGGGGCCTCCTATATAAATGTTATATTTTCTTTTAGAACTTGAACTTAACTCTTGCTTTTCTCTGTAAAGTCGCTTCAGGTGGGTTAGGTGCTGCACAGGTAAAATATATTTAAACAGAACCATCCAGCAGAGACTTCCCTTCAGCGCGGTTCCACTCGAAGAATATCACAACCAAGAACACGCTGATCACTGCGATGTAGAAAATCAAGAAAACTTTGTCGACTTTTTTAGCCACCCGGGACCAGTACCCTGGCTCCTCCTCCTTGGCCTTGAAGAGCTGGGTTAAAGTTTTCTCCACTGCCCTCAGCTCTTCTGAAAGCCTCTCCAAGGTGTGGTACTCCTCCATTTGTTTGCCAGTGTTATCCTGGAAAAGTTGAGCTGTCAGTTTACAGACTAGCGGACTGTTACACTCTCAGGACAAGATTTAAGGTAAAACCAGTTTCTTACCTCTTTGGGAACGTGCAGCACCTCAGATGGAGCCTCACCAGCAGACACGTTGTAGATGAAACCCCCCTGAGTCCACTCATGTCCCTCTGATAAAGTTTGATTTAGAAATTGGATAGGAAAACAATTAGCAAATGCTGCATAATAAAAAAGAATATAAAGTTTTGTCAGATTTAAAACAGTTCAAATTTGAGCTTTTACTAATTTTGTTCAGTTCAAACTCATTTTAAACAAGTCAGATTTTTAATCATTAAATTAATGTTTGTTGTGATGTTAACACTAGTTTGACCTTAATATTTAAAGGTTTAAAATAGCAGTTAAAACACAATTTATTCTTATTTTCTGCTTGCAGTGACCCAAATATTCCTGGGGGCTGCAGCAGAAGAGTTTCTCTTACCGTATATTTCAGACTAAAAAGTGCATTAAGTGAAACAAAACAGTCAGATAAGTCAAACTTTATTCAACACATTCACAATATCTCTCAACATTGTTCAGTTGTATCACATAAAATCAGTTCAAGGTCAGTAAGCACAACCAGAATTAATACATAATGTGCGCTGGATTATAAGGCTCACTGTAGATTTTTGAGAAAATTAAAGGATTTTAAGTGTGTCTTATATTCTGAACAACATGGTAGGTGAAATCCCCCAAATGAAAAACTCTTAAAACTGTCTATTAACTGTAAACCTAATAACACAAAGTTTTTTTATATCTCCTTATCTCAGTTTCTTAAATTTTCTCAGTGGTGAGAATATTGTAATAAAAGACATTACAATAACTTTTACAATTATTGCTGAATGAGTGGTTTAAATATAGTTTAGTTTTATATTTGATCAAAAAGCTTTATAAATGTTTATCTCTGCTTCCACCATCAGGAGTGTTACAGAATGCAGGTCTGTAGCCCCAACACTAACAAGCTATTTTCTGTTTACATTTTGAAACAATAACAACAAATCATTAATAAGAATTAAAATTAATATAACACATATTTAAATGTCAATATGTTCTCCTTATTAACATGCATTTATTATCTACAACATATTCTGCAAACAAACATTTTCTGAAACATTTTTGATCATATTCCTTTTCTGTTTGAGCTACTAATTCAGAACAGCCCTGAGGAACGCCTGTATGCACTGAAGTTGGGTTTTATTGGTCGGATTAATCTGCTGCTTCCTCTTCACTTTGTTGTGTAGATTATGTCTATAATAGTCCTTTATATTTTATAACAAGTTTATTGTATAGTACACATTATTGTTATCCGTTTCTTTATATTTTGTACTTATATGTTTTTTGTTTGTTTTCTTTAAGCTAATGAAGACAACAACAATAGGATAGTTACAGCCATGAGCACCCAGCCTTGTCAAAGGAAAATGTTTTTCAGTGGCAGGAAGTCTGTCAAAATAAAATATAAAAATATTAATGATTAAAATAATTTAAAAAATGCACAAATAGGCCACTCCACAGTGTAAGCCATGTAGTGCCATGAGCTGACTTTTCCATCTAACATTAAAGTCAATGGGTGGAACGACTGAGTGTGAACACATTGATTCTTCAATGGAAATTTTAATATAATAATGAGGACAGCTTGGCAGGCCAACTTTGACTCCACCATGGACACATCTGCTTTAAACAATACAGCAAACCCTCGACCTACGTCACCTGCGACCTACGGCAACTCAGACTTACGATTTTATCATATTTAATAAAAATATGATAAAAAAAAATATATATATATATTATTATTTTTTTTAATTTTTTTTAATGTTATTAATTTCATGTGTATAGCACTTTGTTGCAGCTGTGGTTGTTTTAAATGGCTTTATAAATAAAGTATAATTATTAATATTACGTTTTAATTACAATTTGATCGTATTTACGCAACTTCCGGTCGTTTCCGGTCGCCATTTTACAACAGAACTGCGCTCAATGGAGCTCCAGAGGCTACTGTCAGCTGGCTCCGTGTGCCCGATCAGGGTTGCCTCATACGGATAAATTAGCTGGAAACACTCGGTCAACTCTGTGGACGTCTCAGGCCCGGAGGAGCAGCCGCGGATCGCCCCGCGATGGCTCCAACAACTTCGCCCGACATGCTAACGACAGCAGCTAACAGAGCAGCAAACACAGGCGAAGACACCGAGCCGACATGCCGCGGAGGGGCCATCTACGGCCGGGAGCTCGCCGCAAATGTCCGCCTGGCAGTCGGGGGACACCGAGCTAACGCGGAGATACAAAGCCGACAGCCTTTTTGAATGAACTGACATGCTAACCATTGCTGCTAACCGTAGCTAACGCCGAGCTTGTTTTGGATGGAGGACATCGCGGAGAAACGGCTTTCAGTAAGTTTTTTTTTTTTCTGGCTCCAAATGTATGAAGTTAAGAAGCTAACAGTCCTTCTTTTAAACAGTTTTGACCACGTGTGTGCGTGTGGAGCGTAAGGAAGCTGGGGGAGCTCGGACGGGTGCGAGCTGATGCTAAAAGACGAAGGCAGGCTTTGACCAGCTCAAAGTAAGACATTATATTTTTTATTTATTGTACAGTATTCATTTACTGTACAGTTCTGTGCATGTTTATGGCCTAGTATGTCTGCTTGTTCAGTCTCATGCCATTAAATATGTGTGCGGCGCTCCGTTAGCGGTATAGCCGCGACCTATGTCAGAAACGCGGACCTACGACAGGCAGGTGTTTTTGGTCCGCGAGGTACGACAACATCGACCTAAGTCCACACGTAGGTCCCTATCCCTGACGTAACTCGAGGGGTACCTGTAACATAATGCATTCCAAGTTATTCATGTTCTCAGATCTTATATGAATGAGTGGATCTACTGCTCAAATCACTTGTATTAATATTTGGACTGAACTGGAAGTCTCACCTGTGTGACAGCTGTGAAAGTTGCCTTTACTCTTTTTGTTTGATTCCTGGATTGCACTTTGGTTTGTATCCGTTTCACAGTCTTTGGCATTTTTTTCTATCAGGTACATCACGAGAATAGTCTCCAGGAGGCTGAGCATCATCAGAGTAAAAATGCCAATGCAGTAAACCGCTATAAGGGGAGCAGACAACACAATTTACTGTGAATAAACAGCATTTATTCTGTTTATGTGGTCCAACTACATCAATGTTTTGGTACTGTACCGATGAGTGGGACCCTGTTGGAGGAGGAAGGCAGAATTTCATTCAGGATGAGCTGCAACACCGTGATGGCGAGCAGAACCGTGACCTTGAAGCTGAGCTTTTCTCCCCCGTTGTCTGAGATCATGAAGGAGGCCAAGTCCAGACACAAGAAGAAGAGGACGGGCAGCAAGAAGTTGACGATGTAGAGCAGAGACCTCCGCCTCATGGTGATCTGGGGATTAGGATTAAATACATGATTCTCCTGAAAATCTGAAAAGCAGCCCTTTTCAGGTTTAACAAATACAAAACGAAACTGTAAAAACAAACAAATAACTTCAAAGTTTATATTTGAGATTTATTTATAGTTTGAATTCATTAACTAATGATATAGTTATTAGTGACGAATTTTAAATGCTTAAAAATTAAACAAGCAAAAATATGGGAAATGGTCAAATTTGGTTGAACTGTGGGTAATTACAGGTTTGTATCCTGTTGAAGTTTGAGGTAATACAAAAGTTCTCTGCAAAAAATGTGCATAATGCAAAAAACATCTATAAGAATGGTACACGTTTGGTATCGTGAACACACTACAGTAATAAATGTCTTTAAATCACAGCTTATGAAATGTATACCTTTGATACAATTTTAAACTGCACAGGTGATGTTCAAAGCTAGAAATAATATGCTTCCAAAGAATATTCAAAACGTATTTAAGAGGGAAGGTATGAAAAGCATGTGCACATCAGTTCGTGGAGTGATTTTGTGAAATGGCTTAGATAGGGTGTCCAAACATTTTCATAAGTGGTCCAGAACTGTCTAGATAAAAGGTGTTGCGGTCCAGAAAAATCCAAATTTAAGAACATTTTAAGACTTTTTTTTCCTCCTCATTTTTAACAATTTTTTGGGGGGAGAAAGGTTAAAAGTTTAGTTTAAATTCTTGTAGATCCAGAACAGTATGAGCCTCATAAACATTAACCTATTTTTTATTTTATTTATTTCTTAAGAATTTAATTTATTAGATTTTTTTTTTTTACTATTATTTGTTTTCTTGGGGTTTGAAAGTTTTTTCCATTTATTTTCAGAGACAAAAGACTAAAATGAGTAACTGTTCTTCAAAAAAAGGGTTGGAGCTTCAATCCTCCATTTAGACCATGGACGGCCCAAATGGGTCATCAAAGTTATGAAAAACAGCGTGCAGTCATTAAAACAGATTGATAAAATGAGATAAAGTTGATCAACTTGTATACCGATGATACTTTATATTCTTTCAAAAATGCCAAATTTATCCTCATTGATTATTAACTCAACTGAAATTATTTTCTTTGAAAACACTTGCCAAGTTTCATGAATTATCATCCAAAATTCTACATTTTATAGGTCAGTGAAGGTTTGTTGTAGAATAAAGGGATTAATTATAGCTAAATTTTTGTATTGTACTTAATTTTACTCATTTTGTGGAGATTGTTTTCATCTTTTTTGCTGCTAAACCCCCCAAAAAATTATATTTAAAAAGTATCACCATTAAATTAAAGGTCTACATCTGCATCAACCTATTAAGCTTGTGGGTCAAAATTAAACCATTATTTAATTGCAGCCGTGGGCTGCAGAAAATTCCTCCAAGGTCCGCAAATGGCCATCGGGCCACACTTTGGACACCCCAGACTATTTTGTTGAAAATATTTACCTTTTTAATTTATGTTTTTTGTTGTTTTGTTGTTAACTGTTTGAAATTAAATAAATAAAAAAAGATAATCCAAGCAGGTTAAAGTATGACAAAACAAAATGTCCTTAAAATGCTGAAAACACCTGAATGTGAATTTATTTTTCACATATGAGCTAAGTTGTTTTTCAAAAAAGTTATTTTTAATGAATCAGAGAGGAAACTTGGATATATTTGGCATTGATTATTGTTTAACATTAGACACAAATTATTTGATATAGCAAGAACAAGTTGTTGTGAATTCTTTCCTAACACAATTTTCCTGCTTGCTCTCGAAGAAGGCGGATGCTTTCCCTCTCGCTCCTGCCTCCCTCCTGCTTTGCTCTTTGTCCTGTGAACGCTAATAAATGTATCATGATGTCATCAGTATGTTGCTGTTTCTGTGCTGAGGTCTTTTTTTGCAACTTTTACACTGTGTCCCATCTAGGACACAGTGCGAGATATGATGGGTTTTCTGTAACCTCCCCTCTCCTCGTATTTCTCTTTTTCTTATCTAAACTAAAAGGGCAGCACCCCCCGAAGGCCGCGGTCTCAGACACCTCCATCTCCCCATGTCTGTTAGTTTTCTCGGATTGTCTGTACTGAAATGTAATTTTGTTGTGCTTCGGTGCAGTAACAATAAACAAATTGTTTAGTAAAGAGCAAAACTTATACATTTCATCATCATCATGTCATACATACGGTATAAACAACAATATCTTGATCGTTTAAATTGCTGGCATTGTTGGATGTGACTGTCATGTTGATGAACAGCCACTCATACTGGGTCCGCATCACCTCCCGAGACCACTCTGTGGCCTCTGAAGAGTTGTCGCTTGGCTGAAGACGGATGTCCCTTGCTGGAGAGGAGACAAAAACACTGTTTTAGACAAACCAGACCAAAAATAATCCAGCACTGAATTAAATTATTTGAGAATTAGTGGCAGTAAGTACTTGAAAATGTAAAGTCTCACAGAAATCCGACTGGATGTTTTGTGCTATATGCCATCATCACACTGGGACACCAGAGCCCAAACCTTTTTTATATTGTCTCAATGTCAAATGTGTTAAAAACGTGCTCTCACCAGTGTGTATGACAGATTTGAAAGTAAGGTTACAACTTTGAATGTCGAAGGGAAAGTTGTAAATGTGCATCCTGCAGGTGCTCACTAACACCTGGTCATTCTGAACCTCAACCTCTCCTCTGTTGTTGATGGTGAGAAAAGGACTTGGAGGAGCTTTGTCCTTCTCCGTCCTGCAGAAAACACACATACATGCGCATCAAACGGACCTTTCAAATACACTTAAGCTATACACAATGCAAAAAATGTACAGTATTTATAATTTACTTTGTTGACTATATGATTTTTTTTCCCAAAACTTGAAATTAGGGGTCTTCAACTCATAGACAGTGATTCAAATCAATAGCCAATTAAAGTCTTATCTGGAATCAGATCTGTGCGGGGAACAGATAGAGCAGAGCCTTCTTAGTTTTCACATATCCCAGGAGAAATTTGATAAGTCAGCCTGCTTCAAGGCCAGATGGGGGAGTCAGGTTCAGATAAGCCACAGTTTTTGATTTTTTTCAGGCAGATTGTTGTTTCTCATCAGCTTTGAGTTCTGCTGGTACTTTCGATGATCCAAAATGGTCATATTTGTGGGCATTCCTCTGGTCCGTGCTTATTAGCTCCGTCCAAGGTCGTCCCCAACATGCTGGCGAGTCCCAGAAGCCGCGAGTGGCCTATGATTCTCATAACTTGCTTCCATCTCAAGGTTGAGCTCGTAATCAGCTGAGTCTGAAGTCTCAAAGCACGAACCAAACCTTCACATAAGGTTGGCAGCGTTGTCATGGCCAGAACTGCTGCCGCCATCTTCTTTAATAGCCGATAACTAAGGTATCTGCTGGTGCCAAAAAGCAGAAAACATGCTATCATAAATCCCAATGCTATAAACATATTTGGCATCCTCCTGAGGCAATACAGAAAGGCACATCAACTTATCCATGACGTACCCAGCCGCGTGCATCTCAGCAGGGCATGAGGGTTCTCCAGGACCCTGTCGCTTGGTTGAAAAAATGTTATCTATTGCGTTGAAAGTCCAGTTGACCAGATCCATGTCACTATTTTACGATTCAGATGATGTGTAAATAGAAGCTTCGATACACAGTACAGAGAGCAAAAATAGCAGAAGGGAGATGGGAGAGGGAAGAAAATGCATCCATCTTGCTCGAGAGCGAGTGAGAAAAAAATACATATATGCATGTACATTACATGTATATATTCTGGACCACTGAGGAATACTTCTTTAGACATATTTAGCTGAATTTGAATTAAAGATGCTGTGTATATATACTAGAGTTGCATACAGGCCAAAAAAAATCCCACCCGACTCGGCCCCAGTCCGTAGCCATAATTTCCGAGCCTCACCTGACCCGGTGAATTAAGAGTAAGTATGGATCCGAACCTCCCAAAAAATGTAATTAAGCATTGACTTGATATAGTTATTAACAGTTGGTGGACTTGCGCGACTGAGTGAAGGGAGCAGAAGATCGGAGCTGAGGGGAGTGTTTGTCCTTTCGTGTCCGTCAAAGCGCATTAAAATCCCTGCTTCTGCCTGCATTCTGCATGATTCAGACATGG
>JBBPBX010061123.1:0-21220 GCA_038048925.1 Garcialebias charrua
GACATGATCTGTTTCTGAAAAAGAAACCCAGTTTAACTTTCAGTTTCTTCACTAGGTTTTCCACGTGGAGTTTAAAAGAGAGATGTGAATCGATCAGGATACCCAGATATTTATAGGAATCAACAAACTCAATAGGGACACCATTTGAAGATAAAATCAGAGGAGGATCTGCTGGAACCGCCTTCCTATTTGAAAAAAAACATCCCTTTTGTTTTATCAGCATTTAGGACAAGTTTGAGACGGAACAAATCTGACTGGATGATGTCAAAAGCGGATTGCAGTAACTGGAAAGCCTTAGCTACTGTTTTAGCTCGGCAGTAAACAACTGTATCATCAGCATAGAAATGTAAGGATGCATCAGGGATGCAGTGACCTACATTAGCTATGTAGATTGTAAAGAGAGTTGGTCCTAAAACTGAGCCTTGTGGTACACCATTTTTAACTGTTAAATAGCTGGAAGAAGTACCGTTATGTTGAACACATTGCCTCCGATTGGAAAGATAGTTAGAAAACCAACCGATGGTGTCATTCATTCATTCATTCAACCTTTATTTAGTCAGGTAAATCTTTTGAACCTCATGGGCTCATTTACGAAAGCGACCTGCTAAAACTAAAGAACAATGAACAGCAATGGTAGAATTTCCTTAAACAATAAACAAACAAACAATAAACAATAGAAAACAAAAGAGAGAAAAATATATATATATATACATATATACACACACACATATACATATATATATATACATATACATACATATACATATATATATATACATATATATATACATATATATATATACATATATATATATACATATATAAATATATATATATATATATATATATATATTTTTTTTTAACAAAGTATCAAAAAACTAGCAAAACATTATAAGGTATATGTATAAAATCAAAGACAGGAACAAATCTGCATTGGTTTTTGCCAGGATTCCAACAGATTCTGAAAACCATTTAGAGAAGTCAAGTTCGAGAGCTTCAGATCTTTTTGTAAGATATTCCATGAAGCAGGAGCAGAGTAGGAGAAGGCCCTTTTTCCAAGTTCAGTCCTCACTGACGGAACACTGCAGGTAATCATGTCCTGAGAGCGCACGCTGTAGCTGCACTCACGCAAAGACATGTAGGAGGAGATGTATGAGGGCAGCAGACCAAGAAGTGATTTGAAGATGAAAATGTACCAGTGGAAGAGTCTGCGTGAGGTTAATGATGTCCAGTTAACCAGTGAATACAGGGTGCAGTGGTGGGTACGATAATCACAACCAGTTATGAATCTTAGTGCACCATGATAGACAACATCCAACATCCGCAGGGTGCTTGTAGGAGCATTCATGTAGAGAATGTCACCGTAATCAATGGAGGGAAGGAAAGTCACAGATACAAGGCGTTTCCTAACATTCAGTGTTAGACATGATCTGTTTCTGAAAAAGAAACCCAGTTTAACTTTCAGTTTCTTCACTAGGTTTTCCACGTGGAGTTTAAAAGAGAGATGTGAATCGATCAGGATACCCAGATATTTATAGGAATCAACAAACTCAATAGGGACACCATTTGAAGATAAAATCAGAGGAGGATCTGCTGGAACCGCCTTCCTATTTGAAAAAAACATCCCTTTTGTTTTATCAGCATTTAGGACAAGTTTGAGACGGAACAAATCTGACTGGATGATGTCAAAAGCGGATTGCAGTAACTGGAAAGCCTTAGCTACTGTTTTAGCTCGGCAATAAACAACTGTATCATCAGCATAGAAATGTAAGGATGCATCAGGGATGCAGTGACCTACATTAGCTATGTAGATTGTAAAGAGAGTGGGTCCTAAAACTGAGCCTTGTGGTACACCATTTTTAACTGTTAAATAGCTGGAAAAAGTACCGTTATGTTGAACACATTGCCTCCGATTGGAAAGATAGTTAGAAAACCAACCGATGGTGTGATCAGAGAAACCGATTTCTGAGAGCTTATGACACAGGATGTTATGATCCACAGTGTCAAAAGCTTTAGACAGGTCTAAGAAAAGTGCAGCACAATAGTCCTTAGCATCCAATGCTTCAACAACATCATTCAGAACCTTCAGAGAAGCAGTTGTTGTGCTGTGTTTTTTCCTGAAACCAGATTGATGAAGAGGTAAGATGTTAAATGAGTCCAGATAGTTTTTGATCTGAGAGTTTATCAGTTTTTCTAGAACCTTGGCTAAGATGCAGAGTTTAGAGATCGGTCGATAATTGTTCAATGAGGTGGGGTCACCTCCCTTCAGCAAAGGAAGAACAAAGGCTGTTTTCCAAGCATCCGGAATGGTGTTTTGGCTTATGGACAGATTAAAGATGTGGGTCACAGGGACTGTGATGATATGAGCAGCCAGCCTTAAGAAGTAAGGTGGAAGTTCATCTGGACCTGCAGATTTTTTAGGATCAAGATCATTTAACAGTTTATTTACCTCACTGACTGAGAACGGAGAAAAAGAGAAGGTGTGATTAACAGATGGTTGACTTGTAGGAGGGATTTGATTTGTAGAAGTTTGATTATTAGATAAAGTGGCTGATTTTCCGTTTGTAACTGTGTCAAATAATGAACTAGAAGCAACAAAATGTTTATTGAAACAGTTCAGGATCTCGTGCTTATTTGACACAGGAACAGAGTCAACAAGAAATTGTGATGGGAGGTCAGATGATTGGGGGGTGCCTGAGAGAGATTTGATGGTTTTCCAGAATTTTTTAGGATCGTTTAGATTTTTGGAGGTCTGAGATAAGAAGTAGTTACGTTTTGCGGCTTTGATGGCAGTTGTACATTTATTCCTTAGCTGCCGAAATTTCAACCAATCAGTGTCTGAGTGTGATTTTCTTGCTGCGGCCCAAAGATGATCTCTCCAGTGCAGGAGATCAGCTAGTTCAGGAGTAAACCAGGGGCTGTCACGGCTCTTTATCCTGAACTGCCGGAAAGGTGCGTGTTTGTTTACAAAGAGAATGAAACTATTGTGAAAATAGTTCCAAGCGGTGTTCACGTCATTGATTTGTAGGATACGTTGCCAATCAAAGAGGGATAGATCCCAAAGGAATGACTGTTCACTGAAACGTTTCAAATCCCTTTTTTGAATTATTCTGGGCTTAGCAGGTGGAAGTTTAGTAGATCTAAGAGCTGCTATTACGGAATGATCACTCAAAACGTTGGCAAATACACCTATACCAGGAAATTTGTGAGGTGCATTTGTGAAAAACAGATCTAAGATAGAAGATTTTTCGGGACATTTTATGTTTGGTCTGGTAGGAGAATCGATAAGTTGTGTTAGATTGAGAGATAGGCAACATTCCTTGAATTTATCACAGAGGGGGGTCGACTTATTCCAATCAATGTTGAAATCTCCAGCCAAAACAATCTCATTGTGTTTTAAATTTCCTATGAATTCAGTCAGGGAGGACAGAGCTTCAGGTGTTGCGGAGGGGGGACGATAACAACCAACAACAGTTAAGGGCTGACCTCCTTTCAAAGTGATGTTCACAGCTAAAGCCTCAAACTGGTTTGCGATTGTTTTTTTAGATGCAATCCTGGCAGCCAAAGAATCTCTGATGTAAATAGCGACTCCACCTCCCCTTGTATTACGATCACAACGATAGATCTTAAATTCATTGATTGCCAAGTCATTTTTCAAAACAGAATTGTTGAGCCAAGTTTCAGAGATAACGATCACATCTGCCCCAGAAGAAGTGATTAGGATTTTCAATTCATCAAGTTTTTTTAGAAGGCTACGAGCGTTTACATGCAGAAAACGGAGACCTGAAATATTTTTAAACTCATTAGGTGTACAGTAGTTAGTGATTGGCCCTGGGTTTGGCTGAATCCCTGAGATCAATAACAACATTAATATCAGACATTTACTTGACTTCTTTGTCAGTGATGTGTAATTACAGGAGTTAACAGTGTGACATTTTGCCCCCATAATTGAACCATGTGAAACATTAATGAAGATACGATCATTCAGAGCCCAAAAACAATGAAAGTCGCAGTGATGGGCAGATCCAGATGAGTTGATAAGATTTAGTGATTCCAGGTAGTCTGAGAACTGAAAATAATGACAGTAATATGAATGATGCAGAAAAGTCTCTGACCATAAAGCGTCACAATTTAAGTGTGCAAACAGTTCCTTTGAGGAGGCCCAACTACAGTTTGTGTGATAGAGTGTGATGCCCCCCTGTGAATATGAATGGATGTGGTCCTGGTTAACACAAGCTGGATCCAGAATCAACGGGTAGAAACAAGCAGTTTGCAGCAAACAGCAGAGTGTGATGCCAGAAATGCCTCTTAAAATTAAAGGCATGATTGTAGCCTGTATCAGGACAGCAAAGGGACAACAGCGTGAGCAGCACCAAACAACAGCAACAGCAGCTCCTGATCCTCAGCGGCGCACGATTCTCTCTGCCCGTCTGATCCACAAGTAGCTCCTCAACAGTGTGGAACAGGCACCAAACAGCGACGATCCTGATCCTCCGCGCTTCACTCTCCGCTCGTCTGATCCACAAACAGCTCTCTTCCGCGCTTCACTTTCTGCTTGTCTGATCCACAAACAGCTCTCGGTGTGAAAACAGGCACCAAACAGCGACGATCCTGATCATCCACGCTTCACTTTCTGCTCGTCTGATCCACAAACAGCTCTCCTCCGCGCTTCACCTTCTGCTCGTCTGATCCACAAACAGCTCTCAGTGTGAAAACAGGCACCAAACTACGACGATCCAGATCCTCCGCGCTTCACTCTCCGCTCGTTTGATCCACAAACAGCCCACAACAACGAAATGAGGCTCTTTAAAGTTATCTGCAGCAGGTAAGATGCTTATTGTTGAGCTCACAACAACAAATGAGGTTCTTTAAAACAAAGAGAAAAAAAAGCCATCTCCAGAAAAAAACACAGCAAGTCCAGAGGGGCTGAAGCCTAACAGAACCTCTTAGCTCCAGAGTTATTTCAGCAGCAGTTCAAACTGAAGCCTAACAGAAACTCTCAGCTCCAGAATTATTTCAGCAGCAGTTCAAACATCCGCACGTCCCTCAGATGAACGCGCGTGAGAGCGCAGAGAGAGCGAGAGCGCAGCTCCAGTCGGGTCCAGTCAGCTGCAAACACACGCACGCAGATGCGCTCAGGTTCCACGGAGGTGAAACAGACTTAATGTGGACTTAATGTAGGTGATGTCCCCACAGCCAGTTCGGTTCGGTTCTGGTCCAGTCAAAAACACCTCCCCCACGCTCACGCACCAGGTACGCTTTCTTCCCCCCACGCCACGAGGTCAACAAAGGACAGCAGAAAAAATCAGCAAAAGTAAAAAACTTCCCTGCTAATGTTGTTGAAAACCAGGAGAAACCACAGGAGAACCGCAGGAGAACCGCAGATCCAGGTGGAACGTTCAAACGGGGTCCAGTGAGTGGCAGAAGAAACACCGGGTCTTCGTGGGCGGCTCTCCGGCTTTAGGGCTCACCTGGCCGGGCAAGAATGACCGATGGGGTGAGCTCCCGAACCTGGTCCGACAGAATTTTTTTGAACGGTCCCGTCTGGCTCTCTGAGTTACTGAACACCGAATTCAGATGGAAGATGGACCAGCTTTGGTCCAATTTGAAAAAACGGATCAGTTTGATGATAAAAGACTCAGAGAGACCAGAGGTGCTGCCGCTCCTGACCTCGCCGGATCCGGAAGTGTGATCAGAGAAACCGATTTCTGAGAGCTTATGACACAGGATGTTATGATCCACAGTGTCAAAAGCTTTAGACAGATCTAAGAAAAGTGCAGCACAATAGTCCTTAGCATCCAATGCTTCAACAACATCATTCAGAACCTTCAGAGAAGCAGTTGTTGTGCTGTGTTTTTTCCTGAAACCAGATTGATGAAGAGGTAAGATGTTAAATGAGTCCAGATAATTTTTGATCTGAGAGTTTATCAGTTTTTCTAGAACCTTGGCTAAGATGCAGAGTTTAGAGATCGGTCGATAATTGTTCAGTGAGGTGGGGTCACCTCCCTTCAGCAAAGGAAGAACAAAGGCTGTTTTCCAAGCATCCGGAATGGTGTTTTGGCTTATGGACAGATTAAAGATGTGGGTCACAGGGACTGTGATGATATGAGCAGCCAGCCTTAAGAAATAAGGTGGAAGTTCATCTGGACCTGCAGATTTTTTAGGATCAAGATCATTTAACAGTTTATTTACCTCACTGACTGAGAACGGAGAAAAAGAGAAGGTGTGATTAACAGATGGTTGACTTGTAGGAGGGATTTGATTTGTAGAAGTTTGATTATTAGATAAAGTGGCTGATTTTCCATTTGTAACTGTGTCAAATAATGAACTAGAAGCAACAAAATGTTTATTGAAACAGTTCAGGATCTCGTGCTTATTTGACACAGGAACAGAGTCAACAAGAAATTGTGATGGGAGGTCAGATGATTGGGGGGTGCCTGAGAGAGATTTGATGGTTTTCCAGAATTTTTTAGGATCGTTTAGATTTTTGGAGGTCTGAGATAAGAAGTAGTTACGTTTTGCGGCTTTGATGGCAGATGTGCATTTATTCCTTAGCTGCCGAAATTTCAACCAGTCAGTGTCTGAGTGTGATTTTCTTGCTGCGGCCCAAAGATGATCTCTCCAGTGCAGGAGATCAGCTAGTTCAGGAGTAAACCAGGGGTTGTCACGGCCCTTTATCCTGAACTGCCGGAAAGGAGCGTGTATGTTTACAAAGTAAATGAAACTATCATGAAAATAGTTCCAATAGCTTTTGCCTTTAGACTGTTTCAGAATAAGACAATGTAACAATAGGGCCAATGTTAGACTTTATTTAGAAATAAAAAGCTAAACAAAGGATTTATACAGTCTTCCGTTTTCTCAACACAGTGATTATTCTGCGCTGTTGGTAATGGAAATTTTTAGCACACCATGCACTTTAAGGCACCTGATAATGAAATTAAAAAAGGGGTTGCACACTCCAGTTATGTGTCCCACGTTAAGTTCAAGCTTTAGATTACTATTTGTTATTATGTCCAGTGATCACTGCATTCAGCCCGAGGCCCGACGGGTCAGTTCAGATAGGAGATAAGTGGAATACAAATTATTTCTATATCACTCTGCACGATGATGGCTTTATGAAGATCTGTGCAGAATTAGCACACTGAAAATAAAATAAAGATGTAAGTGCTTATGGGTGAAAAACTGAAATATTTACCATATTTTCTCTTTGCTAACAGCCACAAAGTTTAGTGTTTGGATGAATTGTTTGCCCAGAGATTGCTGGGTGGTTTTAAAAACATTTCACACGATAAAAACAATGAAGTCGATTTTGGGCTTTGTCGTTGTAATAAAATGAAGATGACAGATAGCTGATCTTTAGAGACTGGTGGAGAACAACATACGAGGCCCACAGAGGAAACTGAACCCCCCCTCCCCAGCATAATTTATAAAAAGCTTCTGGTGCATACTGTATGTGTGAACTGAGTTTATAAAAAAAGAAAGTATAGCACCATCATTCTTCAAGTTTGAGTTACACATTATTTTTCTTTATTAACTTTTATTCAACCTGACACATCCCACTGAGATCACAGATCTCTTTTCAAGGGGGGTTTGGGGCCTGAAGGCAGCCTAACGTGCATGTTTTCCAGACCAAAAACATGCATGTTAGGCTGATTGGTAACTCTAAATTGTACCTAGGTGTGAGTGAGAGAGTGAATGGTTGTTTGTCTCTTTTGTCTCTGTCCCTGTGATGGACTTGCGACCCGTCCAGGGTTTACCCCGCCCCTCACACAGTGATTGCTGGACATGGGCACCGGCGACCCTCGTGACCCAAAATGGAAGAATCGGGTAAAAGATAGTGCATGGATCTGTTGCCTCACTCTTTTCTGCCAAAACTGTTTCAAACTACTTTTTCTTAAAAAAAAAAAGAAAAAAGGGAAAAGAAAAGAAAAAAGATGCATCAGAATTCTACAGTACAGTCCACTCAGTCCAAAGAAGCCCAAATTGCCAGTTTTAGGTTCTAACTGTTGCAATAAAACACGACGTCACATTAAACGGAGAGAGAAAATACATTTACTGGAATGTGACACTTCTTTTTAAAGCAGCTAAAAATACACCAAACTAGCATGTGAAGTGTAAAGCTTGAAAACATCGCCCAATGACTGCTTTGGCTGAGCTAAAAACAATTTGTTGCAACTGATAATGGTTATCACCACCTTCCTCTAGAACATTTCTCTGGTTCTGTCCACTCATAAATGTCAAAATTATCTTAAAAATTCAATACTTCATTTGTGTATCTACCAATCTTGCCTGCTCATACATTCGCACAAGAGTGTGGGTTGAAGCAATGATGGGTTAGTGCACAAACTAACCCATCATTGCTACAAAAAATGATGGCCTTAGTGGTGGCAATGGTTATTGGAACCCTCATGGTTGTAAATCCCAAACTGAAAGAGTTGTTCCAGCACATCAGGAACATCCTCAGAGATCTAACGTCTTAGTTACTTCATAGAACTCTCAAGAGAAGTCAAACCACCCATAAGGACAAATAAGGGTGAGCTGGGGATTGTTATTATACAATTCAATAATGCTCAGTAAGGTCATCTGGATCTGGACAGTTTCTTTTTTGTAGAGACGTTTCACCCTCTGTGCGGAGGGCTTTGTCAGTCTGAGGAGTCCCGAGTAAACTGTTTCCCCACCAAGAAGTACACTCCTTAAGTGGACCAACTAGTTTGTGTAATGTTATGCCTACTCCTCAGTGTGGACACCATCCAGACGGGCAGCACTTGGAGATACTTAGTCAGGCTTTATTAACTCTTGAACACGAACACATGTACAACTCACGAGCGTCACTCTACAGCCAACGGTGCATCACCTAATGTGTCCCCTAGTGCCCCAGTACCAACACATTGGTTCCTAGTGTCTGCTCACACAACATCTCCCCTTTTTAGCTTAGCTTCCATACTAATGCCTTTAAACTTAAATTGTCCTTGTTGAATTATAAACATGCTGAACAGACATACCAACACCCTTTTAAATGCTTTTACCAAGTGAACAGATTATACTAGCACTTTATCATTAATATTACAAACAACTATAACTTTGACCTATCTAGGGGTCAGGGTCGACTACCTGGGTCCCCAGAGCTGTGCAGGGATTATTCTGCCCTGTGGGCCACAGCTCACTTCTCTATGACTGCTATTTACAAGTCCAGTCTCTGCGGGATACGAACAACCCGTCCCGACCTGGTGACTGTGGAGCCATCAGGAATCACTCTGATGTGTGACCTGTTCCTTCTTAGACTCCCAGACGGCATGTCGATGTTGTATGACCGTGGGGTGTTCGCTGGACTGCTGATAGTCCCCGAGTTGTTGGTGTTCTTCACCCAGACTCTTTGTCCTGGGTTGAGCTCTTGTTTAGTCTGTGCTCTGTGTCTCTTGTTGAACCAAGAACCTTGCTTCTGTTTCAGCTCCTGGTCTTTTCTCCGGAAGAGATGAAGATCTGGCCATCTTGGTCGTAGTTTGTCTTCGCTGACCGGCAAAGGTGTCCTGATGTTGCGACCCATCAATAGTTGTGCCGGTGATGATCCTTGTGCCAGGGGTGTGGCCCTGTATGCCATGAGAGCCTTATGTGGATCCTCTCCCTTCTTCAGGAAAGATTTCACCGTCCTTACAGCTCTCTCTGCTTCCCCATTACTCTGTGGATAGTGAGGACTTGAGGTGACATGAGTAAAATCATAGTCCCTTGCAAAGGCTGCAAACTCCGCCGCTGCAAACTGGGGGCCATTGTCCGTGACAAGGGTTTCAGGGACCCCGTGCCTGGCAAAGATCGCCTTCATTTTGTTGATCACCGGGACAGCAGTAGTAGAGGTCAGGTTCACCACCTCAATGTATCTGGAGAAGTAATCTATTACCACCAGGTACATGGCACGTTCCCACTGGAACAGATCTGCTGCGACCCGCTGCCATGGCCTCAGAGGAAGTTGTGTTGACATGAGAGGTTCTGGTCTCTCATGAGCCTCTCGCACGCACGCTGTGCAGTTTTCAACCTTGAGTTTGATTTGTTTGGTCAAACCCGGCCACCAAATGGACTGTTGTGCTCTAGCAATGCATTTTGTCATGCCCTGGTGACCTTCATGAACCAGGTTAAGCATTTCTTCCTGCATGCTGGCTGGAATAACAAGTCTTTCACTTTTCATTAAAATTCCCTGCACCACAAGGAGGTCTTGGTGGTACTGCCAGTACACTTGTAGTTCAGGAGGGAGGCTCTTCCTGCTGGGTGGCCAGCCTGTTTGTACAAAGTCTTTAAGTTTTCTGCACGTGCTGTCAGTTTCTTGTGCCTGTCTGATTTGCACAAGCCTGTTTTCTGATGCTGGCAACTGTTGCACAATGTTGTTAACATAAGCACACACCTCTTCTTCCAGCTGCATGTCCTGTGTTGTAGGCGGAGCTTGTATTGGTGCTCTGGACAGCGCATCTGCCGTAATTAAATTTTTCCCTGGGACATGTTCAATCTTATATGTGAAGCGAAGCAGTCGCAATCTAAACCTTAGTATGCGAGGTGGCAGGTCATCAAGAGCTCTGCTTCCTAATAAGGAGATGAGAGGCTTATGATCTGTCTGGATCAAAAAGTCCATCCCTATCAGGTAAGATTGAAACCTTTCACATGCCCAAGTCAGTGCTAGTGCTTCTTTTTCAATCTGAGCGTACCTACGCTCTGCAGTTGTCATACTGCGTGAAATGAAAGCCACTGGACGCCAGTCACCTGTTGTTTGTCTTTGTGACAGGACCCCTCCTAAACCAAAGGACGAGGCATCTGCTGCAACTTTTGTTTCTCTGTTCACACAATACTGGGCGAGGACTGTGGGTGAGCTCAGTTCCTGTCGTAGCTCATCAAAAGCCCGCTGCTGTGCTGTCCCCCATTCCCAGGTTGTGTCCGCTTTGAGAAGCTCTCTTAAAGGTTGTGTGAGTTCAGCGATACGTGGGGAAAACTTTCCAACATAGTTTACCATGCCCACAAACCTCTTCACGTCAGCAGCATCTTTAGGTGTAGGCATCTCCATGATTGCTTTGATTTTGCCCGGGTCTGCTTCAATGCCCTGAGCTGTGACAACATGACCTAAAAACTTGACTTTCTCTACTGCAAACTGGCACTTGTCGTTGTTCAGAGTCAGGCCCTCCTGTTGGAGCCTCTCTAACACTCTATGCAGTCTGTAGTCATGTTGCTCTCTGGTGGACCCAAAAATTAGTATGTCGTCTGCATGACATACAGTGCCCTCCAGTCCTGACAACATTTGGGTCAGTCTCTTTTGAAAATGTTCAGGAGCGGACGAAATACCAAAAGGCAGCCTTTTGTAACAGTATCTGCCAAACGGGGTAATGAACGTGGTCAGATGGGCTGACTCTGGATGTAGAGGTACCTGCCAAAATCCTGCCGTAGCATCCAATTTGGTGAAAATTGTCGCACCTGTGAATTTGGCTAATGTCTCATCTACCGCAGGCAGTATGTGGCGCTCCCTACACACATATTCATTTAAATGAGTCAAGTCTGTGCATATTCTGACCTTTTCGTTGGGCTTAGGGGCCACCACCATTCCAGCACACCACTCTGTAGGTTCTTCAATGGGTTCAATCACCCCCATTTTCACCATTCTCTCCAGCTCTGCCTTCACTTTGTCATATACAGGTAGTCCCCGATTTACGAGCGCTCTGATCTACGAGCGCTCTGATCTACGAGGTTCCGGACTTACGAGCTGGGGAATTTTTGGAAAAAACGCAAAAAATACTGAGTTTTCCTGTGTTTTTTCACCACAGTTCGTTAGCTAAACATGTGGACACACGTTTCCGATCATTTTTATGCACTCATAAGCAGTTTTTCGATGAAAAACGAGTGTTCGTAGTCGCGCTAGCAAAACCGTTCCAATTTACGAGCGAAATTCCGGACTTACGAGACACGTGGCGGCCGTTCCAAATTACGAGATTTCCGGTTTACGAGCGCCTCGTTGTAACGGAACTCGCTCGTAAATCGGGGACTACCTGTAAAGGCAGTGGGACTCGACGTGGTAGTGATAATGCATATGGTTTAGCACCCTCTTTCAATACTATTTTGTATTCTCCTTTAAGGAGACCCAGCCCTGTGAATACATTTGGGTACAGTTTTTTCATGTCAGCCTCCAGCTCTTTAACACTGTCTATGGGGCGTAGCAACCCTAAAGCTGAAATAGCTGGGAAGCCTAGTAATGGAGTAGACAGTCTCTGTATGACATACACTGGCTGTGTTGTAGTTTTGTCTTTGTATTTCATGAGAGCGTTGAACTGACCTTTCACTTGCAGGGCTTCACCACTTGGACCACACAAGGGCTTGTCTGCTTCGGTAAGTGGGCCATGTGTGTCTTTCGAGTAGGTGGCTGTTGGTATCACAGTCACATCTGCTCCCGTGTCCAGTTTGAATGTGATGTTTTTGCCGTTGATTTCCAGCGTTTTTTTCCAGTTGTTGGGGCGTTCTCCTGCCGATACTGCTCCCAAAAACAGTTTGTCGTCCTCCAGTGCGACGTCCTCATCCTTCTGGACTGCTCCCACTCTGGCTGATCTGCACACAGCTGCAAAATGTCCCTTCTTTCGGCATTTCCTGCACTCTGCGTCTCGTGCTGCACAGTTCACTTTGTTGTGTGCAGGTGATTTACCACAGCGTCCACAGTACTTGTATCCTTTTTGGATTTCACTCTGTCTGCTTGTTTCGTGTGGTTTATGTGCTCGGTTGTCGCTGAAAGTTCTTTTCTTGAAATTTAATAAGTCCACGTTAGCATGCTGTGTCATTCCTGTCGTCTCTCTCACGATTGGTTGTTGTTTCTTAATCTCTTCATGCTGTCTTATTTGTTGCACCGCCTTTTATAACGTTAGTCCACTGTCCATCTGCAGTTTCTCTGACAGGCCCTGGTGCTGTATGCCCGCCACCAACCTGTCTCTTATCATTTCGTCTTGCAGTGGTCCATACTGCTGTTCATTGTTCTTTAGTTTTAGCAGGTCGCTTTCGTAAATGAGCCCATGAGGTTCAAAAGATTTACCTGACTAAATAAAGGTTGAATGAATGAATGAAATACTGGCAGTTTTCTGCTAACTTATAGACTGCGCCTATGAAGGATTCAGCTGATTCACCAGCATCTTGGCTTCTTTTGTTAAAACATGCCCGCTCATATATAACGTTGTATTTGCCAATAAAGTGTCTGTCAAAAGCTTCTTTCACACACTTGTATTTCTTAAGCTCATCCTGACTCAATCCCAGTGTTCCTAAAATGTCATCCGCTTTATCGCCCATCGTGTAAACTAACGAGTTCACTTGATAGCTTTCGTCTTTACCGTCCAATCCAGCTGCCATCCGAAACCTTTCGAAGCGGCGAATCCAGTTGGGCCATGACGAATAATCGCTGAAATCTAAGTTTTCAGGTGGGTTGATCGAAAACAGGGAATCCATCCTCTGTTCGTCGTGTCCGCGGCGTTAGCTTAGCAGTGTCGTCCACGCGGCGTTAGCCTAGCACACTCGTTCACTCGGCGTTAGCTTAGCTCCTCGTTCACTCACGGGACGCGCCGTGTTAAAACTGCTGCTTTCTCACCGACGTCGACGTTGCGGAGACGGGCTTCTTCACTTCTGACACCATGTAATGTTATGTCTACTCCTCAGTGTGGACACCATCCAGACGGGCAGCACTTGGAGATACTTAGTCAGGCTTTATTAACTCTTGAACACGAACACATGTACAACTCACGAGCGTCACTCTACAGCCAACGGTGCATCACCTAATGTGTCCCCTAGTGCCCCAGTACCAACACATTGGTTCCTAGTGTCTGCTCACACAACAGTTTGCTGGCTGTGGCTGTCTGCTTGGGAGGAGTCAACGGGGGACAGGACAGACCCCAGAAACCATCTTATCTTCAGCAAACTGGTTGGTCCACTTAAGGAGTGTACTTCTTGGTGGAGAATAAGTTGACTTGGGACTCCTCAGACTGAAGCCCACCAGATAGAGGGTGAAACGTCTCTACAAAAAAAAAAACTGTCCAGATGAGCTGAGCATTATCGGATTTGGTTCCTGGATGATTGAGCATGAACTCTAATGTTTTTACAATGTATGTGTGTTTGCACTTTTTGGATGTCACATTCTTTGAGCAGCATTGTGTGTCTTAGTTTAAAGTATTAATTACGTAGTTTACATATAAAGTGAGGCTTTGTGGGTAATGATGACTCAGATGGAGAATGATCAGACTTTTCAAAACGTGATGGAGTCAGAACTAAAGGTTCAATGTTCTTTATTGTCATTCACATCACATGTGGTGCAAGAGGTTATACAAAATTGTGCACACAGGGTCCCAGTTACATCCAACAATAGCAAAAATGTAAAGTGTAAAAAGAAACAGTAAATAAGGCTCTAAGATACACACTCAGATATACACAACAAATACGTATACACATACGTAAACTTGTATAAAGTATCCCTTTGCACATTCTCCCTGTACATTCACATATTTACTTGAGTTGGCTTACTGTCTTGCAAAAGTTGAATTCTTATTTCAAAGAGTGATTTCCTGTGTGATTATGACAAGCCTCCAGGGCCTATCCTGTTATCTCATGACCCTCTTCCTGACCATAACACGACAGAGTGCATATAAAAAATGCTTTTGTCACTATAACCTCAGAACATTTCTTTGAGCGGTGTATTCAGCTAAGGTTAACCTCTGACCACATTCAACACCTTGTTGAGTTGCACAAACTGAAGGCAGTTTGTTGTTTTAATGTCAGTTTTTACTCTTTGTGAAATTACAAGTGTTTATTTCTGAAGATATGCAACTTGTTAAATGAACTTCATTTTCTTTTTTTTTCTTTCCTTTTTTTTTACATATATTTTTATTCAAGAAAACACACAATTATAAACAGTTATACAGAGTAACATGAATTAAAGTTTTTTTTCTTTTTCCTTTTTTCCCCATACACAACCTAACCCCACCCACCCCATTTACATGCAAAATAAGAAGAGAGATAAAAAAAAAAAGAAAAAAAAGACGGTGGGGGGCGTGCCTCCTGACATATCAATACCTAAGTATCCAGAGTAAAATATGTGTCTTAGGGCCTACAGGTTCATGGAAGGGACTTGAGATTCCTGAAGTACTCAATCATAGGGTCCCACTTGCTGTGGAATCCTTTTGTTGAGCCTCTAATAAAGTATTTAATTTTCTCTAATTTTAAGAAAAACATTAGCTCAGTGAGCCAGATTGAAACTTTGGGTGGTTCAGAGGATTTCCAATGCAGAGTTATATTTCTACGAGCTATCAAAGAAGCAAAGGTGAAAACGTTCTTCTTATCAACAGATAATCTGGCTTCTTCAGTCAACACTCCGAATATTGCCATTTCTGCAGACGGTTTGATCTTGGTATTAAACGCATCATTTAGTGTTTTACAGAAAGATGACCAAAATTCGGTTAATTTCGGGCAAGTCCAAAACATATGGGTCATATGTGCTGGGGCAAGGTGACACCGCTCACATTTATCATCAATGTCACTATATATTCTAGAGAGTTTTGACTTAGTAAAGTAGGTTCTATGAAGGACTTTAAATTGTATCAAGCTAAGCCGTGCACAGGATGAAGTTCCATTGATTTTTTTCAGAGCACTGTCCCAAAGATCACCAGAAACCATAAATCCCAGTTCTTCAGACCACGCATTTCTAAGTCTGTCTAATGTCGATTCACGAAGAGAGGTAATTATGTTAGAAATGTTTGCTATGTGTTTCTTAATATGCATGGGGTTACGTAAGATTTTTTCAAGTCCCGAATCTGTTGGAGATGTAGGAAAAGTTGGGCTCTGGCTTTTAATAAAATGACGGACTTGAAAATATCTGAATAGATCATGTTTTTGTAGATGGAATTTGGACGAAAGGACACTAAAACTAGCAAAAATACCATCTATATAGAAATTGTCACATGTATCCAGACCATTCCTCCTCCACAAAGCAAAGGTATGATCCGTTTTAGCTGCAGGGAAAAGGTGGTTATGACAAATAGGGCTGTATAAAGAAAATTCATTTAATTTAAAATGTTGTCTGAATTGTGTCCATATTCTAAGAGAGGAAGATACAACAGGATTAGAAGTGAATTTAGAGGGTGACAATGGTAATCCAGTGGTGATCAAAGCAGAGAGTGAGGTGGTGCAGCAGGAATTTGCTTCAATCCTACACCAATCCAATTGTGGATTTTGATACCAGTATATGATTTTTTGAATATTAGATGCCCAATAATAATTTATTATGTTGGGTAAAGCCATACCCCCCTTCTCTCTAGGCCTTTCCAAAAACTCTCTACGAATCCTTGCATTTTTATTTGCCCAAATAAAAGAAGAGAGCATTTTATTTAAGGATTGAAAAAAGGATTTATTCAGAAATATTGGAATACACTGAAACAAATATAGCAGACGGGGTAACACGTTCATTTTTATGCAGTTAATTCTTCCTGGAAGAGATAAAAAGAGATTAGACCATCTCTTAAAGTCAGCTTCCAATTTAAGCAAAAGAGGTTTAAAGTTCTTTTCATAGAGATCGGAAAAGGCACGAGTGATATGTATACCTAAGTATTTAAATCCAGATTTTGATATTTGAAAAGGGAGTGCAGTGTCTGGTAATTGAAGTGCCAAATCATTAATTGGAAAGCATTCACTTTTAGAAAAATTTAATTTATAACCCGAGAAATTCCCAAAGTCATTGAGGATATTGACAATATTGGGGATAGATGATAATGGGTCAGAAATGTATAGCAGTAAGTCGTCAGCATATAAAGAGATTTTATATTCAGTATCAAACCTACGAATACCAAGGATATTATATAATAATAATAATAATAATAATAATAATGTCTATTCCTGTCATCTGCGTATGTTCCCATACACAGACGAAATTCGTCTCTGCATTTAACCCAACCACCTACCAGGTGGTGCAGTGAGCAGCCCGAAAGCGCCCGGGGAGCTGGAGAAATAGGTGTGCACTCATAGACACCCCAAGCTGGGTAGTGGCCGGGGCGCGAACCCGCGACCTTCGGATCCGTAGTCAAAAGCCCTGCCACTAGACCATCTTGGCTCCTTATATTAGAGGTTGATCGAAGTTTTATTGATAGGGGCTCAATAGCTAAGGCAAATAAAAGTGGACTAAGAGGACATCCCTGATGTGTACCCCTCGAGAGAGAAAATAGGTGAGAAGATATCTTATTTGTGATTACTGATGCCTTGGGTGATGTATATAATAAGCGTATCCAGGATATAAAATTCAAACCAAAGCCAAACTTTTCCAATACGGTAAATAAGTAACTAAATTCTATTCTGTCAAATGCTTTTTCCGCGTCTAGAGAGACAACTACTTCAGGAGTCCCATCAGACGCAGGAGAGTGGATAATACTTAAAAGTTTGCGAATATTTGTAAAGGAGTGTCGATCCTTTATAAAACCAGTTTGATCTGATGAGACGATATTGGTTATAATATTCTCAAGTCTAGAGGCTAGTAGTTTGGCTAGAATTTTAACGTCAACATTGAGCAAGGATATAGGTCAATATGACCCACATTCTTTCGGGTCTTTATTAGGTTTTAAAAGAAGTGAAATGGAAGCCTCCGTTAAAGTTTGTGGTAGATGGTTCTGACTGAAGGAGTGAATAAACATCTCCAGTAGTAAGGGAGCGAGTTGGGAAGAAAACTTCTTATAAAATTCAACAGTGAAACCATCTGGTCCAGGTGATTTGCCACTCTGCATTTTATGAATGGAGTCAGAGATCTCTTGTAGTTTTATGGCCTCTTCAAGGCTATCTTTGACTTCTGTTTCTACTTGAGGTATATCAATGTTATCCAAAAAGGATATCATTTTAGATACATCTTGTGGAGAGGAAGAAGTATATAACTTAGAATAGAAATCTCTGAAGGCGTTGTTTATCTCTATCGGGTCTACAGTCAAGGAATTTGAAGTGTTGCGTATCTGCGGTATAAGACGGGACATTGATTTACATTTAAGTTGATAAGCCAAAAGGCGGCCTGCTTTATCTCCATGTTCGTAATATTGTCCTTTCAGCCAAAGTTGATGTTTTTCAGTCATTTCTGTTGACAATAAGTCATATTCTGTTTTCAGTGTAATCCTATCTTTATATAGCTCAGGTGTTGGAGTAGTAGAGTATTGCAAATCAATTTGTTTTATTGATTCAAGGAGATCTTTCGTTTTTTGTTTTCTTTCCCTATTACGTGAGACAGAATAAGAAATGATTTTCCCTCTTATAACCACTTTAAGTGTTTCCCATAACGTAGATGGTGATATTGAATCAGATCTGTTAAAGTATAGAAACTCATCAATTTCTTTACCAATGAATTCACAGAAATCTATATCTGATAATAGGGATGTGTCTAATCTCCAGATCCTTGATTGTGTGACATTTTGAGAGAATGAGATATCCAGGGAAACCGGCGCGTGGTCTGATTCAACGATTGTATGGTATTCAGTTCTCTTAGTAAAAGGGAGGAGTGTCTTATCGATGAAGAAAAAATCAATGCGACTATATGTGTGGTGAACATGTGAAAAGTAGGAGAATTCCTTTTTATGTGGGTTAAAGAACCTCCAAGGATCCACCCAGCCCACCTTCTCAGCAAAGTCACCTAGAGCAATAGACATTTTGGAGCGTGTCAAAGTTTTTGGACTAGAGCGGTCCAAAGCTGGGTCCATAACCATGTTAAAGTCACCTGATAAAATAAGACTATGCCTGTTTAGGTCAGGAAAGAGAGAAGTCAGTTTTCGTATAAAACTAACATCATCCCAATTTGGTGCATAAACGCTAGCTAGGATTACTGGAGTATTAAATAGTAACCCAGATACTATTACAAATCGTCCTTGGGGGTCAGAGATGGTCTGGTGTGACGTGAACAATACTTTTTTGTGGATCAGAATGGCTGTCCCGCGTGCTTTGTTATTAAAGTTAGAATGATAACTCTGTCCAATCCAGTTCTTCTTAAGTCTACCATGATCCGCCAACTTTAAATGAGTTTCTTGTAAAAATATTATCTCTGCATTTAGCCTCTTTAAATGAGAAAAAATCCTAGCTCTCTTGTTGGGTCCATTCATCCCTTTCACATTCCAGGTTATAAAACGTGTCGAACTTACAGCTATATCTGCCCTGACATTATCAGCGTTGTGTAACATATAACCACTTCAGAAACGAAAAGCAGGAAAAGCACACCCCCACGTCTGTTGATAACAAAACAAAAATAACCCAAAAATTAATAGTAAGCAAACGAAATAATAAAACATTAGTAACAATAAATAAAATTCTCTCTTCAACCCCAAACCAAATATAACCTATGCCTGTCCCCAAAACATGGGCAGACTGCAGGTCCTCTTCTAACTCCTGAACCTTCCGATACACCATCTCCTATTGACCCGTGAAGAGCCTATGACCTTTAACAATAATCACTCATATTAGTTGAAACCTTTTTGATAGTAAAATTAAAATGAAAACCACATAGTCAAGCTTGAGAAATAAAAAAATAAATAAAAAAGGGGGGGGAGGGGGACAAAATGAAAAGTACTGTACTTAGTTATTATAATCAGCTAGATCATATAAAGTTGTTATAGCCGATTAGATCACCCGAAGCAAAAAGTTCATAGTCATAGATATTCGGCAATAAATTATATAAAAATAATAATAATAAAAAAAAAAAATAAATAAAAAAAAATAAAATAAATAAAATAAAATAAAATAAAAAAAAGGGGGGGGACAAAATGAAAAATACTGTACTTAGTTATTATAATCAGCTAGATCATATAAAGTTCTTATAGATCACCCGAAGCAAAAAGTTCATAGTCATAGATATTCAGCAATAAATTATATCCAAAAAATAAAAAAAAAAAAACACTCAATCCAACAAAATTAAATAGAAAGTAAATACTGTATAACCGATTAGATCATTCAGAGCAAAGTTTGGAGAAAGTCCAGAGTCACTTTTGTTTGTAATGTAAATTAAGGTGAAATCCGTGTGGTCTAGCAAAATTAAATAATAATAAAACATTTAGTCCATCAAGATTAAGTAAAGAGTCATTGTAACCAGTTAGAACAGCCAAAGCACACTTATGGTCCAAGAAAAATAAAATAAAATAAAAAATAACAATAAAAGTTATTATAGTCATTTAAATTACCCAAAGCATACTCTTGCAAAAAGTTCAGAGTCTCGTATGCAAAACAAAATAATAATAATAATTATCCTAAGTTATTGTAACCACTTATGTTAACCAAAGCAAATTATAATAAGAAATCAGACTCACATCGGTGTTCGAGCGTCCTCCAGACAGAAAGGTGGTTTCTATGTTTCAGTGATGTGAGGTGCAACCAGCAGCAATTAGCTACCTTACAGTTAGCCATCTTCTGCAACCACCTGTTTGACGTAATAAGCCCGTGCTTCCTCCGGTGTCTTAAAGTCGAGGGTTTGTCCCTTATGAGAAACCCGCAGGGTAGCTGGGTAGCGCAGGCGAAATTTTACACCTTTCTTGTAAAGATCTTGTTTTACGCCGTTGAATTCTGCACGTTTCCTCGACAAGGCAGGGCTATAGTCTGGATAAATCCTCAGCGTGGTCCCCTGGTAGGTGATTGAGTGTTGCCTTGCCCACTGAAGTAGTCGTTCCTTCTCCTGGTATCCTTGGAAGCAAATCACGAAGGGACGCGGTGTGTGTTTAGAGCTGCTGGGCTTCGCACCCACCCTGTGTGCTCGCTCCAGCACCGGGGCAGAATCAAACAGAGCGTCGCTGCTCGTGAACTCCATCAGCACTTTCGACATGAAGTCAGCTGTGTTCCCCACACCTTCACTGCCTTCAGGAATGTTTATAATCCTCAAATTATTGCGGCGTGATTTATTTTCAAGGTCTTCAATACGATCCAAGAGTGCCACGTTTTGAGCTTTTAGAACTTCGACAGCAGATTCGGTTGCACATAGTTTATCAAAGTTCTCACCCACAAGCGATTCAGACGCAGTTAGCCGTTGCTGCATAAGGCCCATAGTTTCTGATAAAGCGCTCACCGAGGCTTGTAATGGCACAAGCGATGCTTGAATCAAAGTAGAAATGTCTTCCTTCAAGCTTTCACGTTGTTTTGTTAGCTCCTGAACTAACTGTGTCATCGTGATTCCATCGCTTTTAGTAAGATTAGCGTCAGAAGAGCTAGCGTCTGAAGAGTTAGCTTCTGAAGC
>JBBPBX010061127.1:9067-21218 GCA_038048925.1 Garcialebias charrua
AAATATATATATATAGCTGAGCAGAGCAAATCAAAATAGATCATAATCATAGTTACTCACGTCGTTGTGATTTATGAAGCGTTCAGATATCAGGCCCCTGACACCGTCCGGTCCAGAGCGTTTACTTCCTTACTTTAAGCTGATAGCTAGTCAGCCCAAACTGTCCATAAATTCCATTGCTTTATCTGGAGAAATAAAAATCTTTACTTCCCCATCGCGCACAATCCTCAGCCTGGCCGGGTATAGAAGGGAGTACTGGATGTCTGCCTCCTTCATCCGTCGCTTCACCGCGTCGAATTCCTTCCGTCTGCGCACGGTGTCTGCCGAGAAATCCTGGAAGAACATTATCCTGGAGTTCTGGTACATCAGGGGCTGGTCTCCGCTCCCCGCACGCCGTGCGGCTTCAAGTACTTGCTGTTTGTCCCAGTAGTTGTGAAACGTGATCAGCACAGGTCTTGGTCTCTGTGAAGGTCCAGGCTTTAAAGCCTGTGTGCGGTGCGCCCCCTCCAACTTGATCCGACCGCTCTTGGTCTCGATATGCAGAAACTCAGGCAGCCATTTTTCAAAGAATTTTAAAACTCCAGGGCCAGCCTCTATGCCTTCTTTCAAACCAAGCACCCGAATGTTCTTTCTCCTGCCTCTGTTTTCCGTGTCCTCAAGTCGTTGCGCCATCATAAGAGTCTCTTTTTCCAGCTTTTTTATGCGAGTTGTAGCCTGGTCTAGGCCTTCCTCCTGAGCTACAATCCTCTCTTCCATATCTGTAGTGCGTCGGCCCAACTCCTTTATCTCCGTGGCCTGGTTCTTAAGCAGTTCAGCCAAAATGTCTACTTTTTGGGAGATAACTGCAGAAATATTCCTGGTAATTTCTTCAATGACTTGTCGGAGAGCCGGGTCGAGTGTGACTGTCCCGCTAGCAACTGGTAGCTCCGCAGCTAGTTCCGTGTTAGCCATGTTACCTGCGTTAGCCAGTTGAGACTCTGCGTCGTCGGCCTTGTTGTTTTTCTTTGCGGTTCTAGGCGGCATTGTGCTGGAATAAGTCAGAGAAGGCTTGTCGACGGTCGGATAATCACATTTAAGTCCTGTTTGCGTTGTATTCTGCCCAACTATGAAACATATGGTGCGCAGCCCAACGAAGCCGACTGCTCACTACGCCGCCATCTTGGAAAAAAAAACCCGCCCTCTTCATCTTAAATTAATACATGTAGGGAATTTGAGTCTCGGGTGTGCTGCAACGGTTTTACATCTCTGTTGTACAGAACCACCTGGGACTCAATTTTATATACACTTTAGACATTCATTCATAAACATCCTCATAAAAGTCACATTTAGGGAATGGAGTGAGCACTATGGTTATGGGTGGCGGGATGACACCACTCTCGCCCCCATGCCTATGCTCACTCAACATTATGCATTTAGACAATAAGGGCCTGGGTTAGAGTTGGAGTGGAGGGGAAACTGGTACAATGCCAGCCTTTGCTCCTTCTCTTTCCTTTTTAAGTACACTTTAGAACAACACTCACCAACAGTACATTTGGGGACGGGGGTGTGTGTGTCGGGGTCTTGATTTGTTAATTTCAATTTTATTTATTTATGTATTTATTTATATATATATATATATATATATATATATATATATATATATATATATATATATATATTATATATATATATATATATATATATATATATATATATATATATATATATATATTATTTATTTATTTTTCTCTTACCCCCCTGGTTGCCTGGCGGACATTCTGGGGGTGGGCCGTCGGGGGTTGTCCTGGGATGTGGGGGGGTTCGGGGCCTGGGGGTTCGCCGTGGGCGGGGCTGGCAGTGCGCTCCCTCTGGGGCTGCTTGGACTCGGGTGTCCTGTCCTGTCGGCAGGGCGCGGGTTGGGCCGAATCTTGGATGTCTGCTACTCTCCACCCCAGAATGAATGGGCCTACCTCCTGGGTTTGGATGTGGGCTGCCCCACGTAGGGGGCAGGTACATGTCTTGGACCTAGGGGGTATAGAGTGTGCATCGGGATTATGAATGGAACGTGTCGTTATTGTATGTCTTTCTGTGAGTGAGGGTGAGGATGAGGGTGGGTTTGAGTGAGTGTATCTGTGTATGAATGTTTAAGTGTCAGGCTGGGACTTGGACTGCCCCCTCTCTGATACTTCTGAGGCTACTAGTGTCGCGCTCCTGCCACGTGGCCCCCTGGTGGGTGTTCCTTTGCCTGCGGGCGTGCTTGGGGCCCTCACTATCTGGGGTTGGGCGCTTGGGCGTTTGTCGGCTCGGCCTGGTGGCTGCCTGGTGGGGCTCGTGTCCTCTGGTCCTTTCGGGTCTTGGCCTGAGGGATGGGCGTCCCCGGTGCCCGGGCCTCGGTGACCGGCCCTGGGGCTACGTCAGTGCAGCGGGCTCCGGCGGGGGCCTATGAATTTGTCGCGTTTGACCCCGGGGGGTCATTGTATGTGGTCGCTGGTGGGATTCGTCCGGTTCTTCCCCTTGGTCGGATCTGGGGAGTGGGCGAGTGGCTCGTCCTGTTCGGGTGGCCCTGGGGACTCTGGGCTCGGGGTCCTTCCTGGAGTCTTGGGCTTTGATCGCCCCTTCGTCTGCCTCGGGCTTTGGGGGGACGGATCTCTGATGCTTCACAGTCGCTACTAAATGTTCTATTGGAGGAACCTTATTCACTTATGCATGCTCACAACCACACACAAATGGATGCAGGGATGTATATGTAGATATATGCAGATATGTAGATGGGTATATGAATGAATATAAATGTATATGTATGTATACTGTATATATATTTGTAGGTATGGGTATGTGTATTTATAGAAATCTACTGCAAGGTCATGAAGATTATTAGTCTTTATGCATGTATGTTTCGTTGCTGTGTTATGTCATGTGCTTTGCAGGATTGCGGACGGAGGTTAGGTGTGTTTGCCGTGTGCTCTTTTTGTGGATAATTGTTGTTTTGTTGTCTTACTTTCTCTTTTCTTTCTCTCTATTAAAAAAATAAAATAAAATAAAAATACATATTGGAGTGAGAGGATGGCTATAAGGTGAGAAGGGAGGCCATCTATAAAAATATATATAAAAAAAAGAGTCCGAACAAACTAAAGGTTGTTATATATAAATACGGTACTACTGTGCATTTAAAGCATGCAACTGATATATTAAGATTTGTGGTGACTGGCAGATTAAAGCCGAGCACAGATTAAACAGCTGTGTACATTACATAAATATTTACAGTGTAAATATTAAAACTGAAGAAACTTGTTTTAGCATTTGTGCTAACTTAAACAGCTAATCGCTGGTACACTTGCTAACTAACACACACTAGTTCTCTGTGGACAAATATATTTATAGTTTGCAAAATCGGGGGCTTCATTTAACGTTTCAATGAGCATGTTATGTAAACAACACATTAATGCCGCACGAGTAATGTAAACTGAAATGTACGTCAATAAAACTTCATTACCTTGAAGATCCTTCTGAGTTCTGCAGCGTCATGTCTTCTTTAAGCTTGAACAAAACACCCTGATGCATGCTCAATAATCCAGGTAGAAAAATCTAACAAAACAGTTTACAGGCTAAAGGATAGCATGCTAACTGTACCTCCGTGTGCATGCTAATTGTACCTCCGTGTGTTTGTGTGTGTGTGTGTGTGTGTGTGTGTGTGTGCGTGCGTGCGTGTTGTGTGCTGTGTTCGGTTTTATGTTGTTAATAAAGTTTTTAAAAAAAGGTGGAAAAAAAAATAGTTTGTCTTAATGTAATTTTGTTTTTCCAAATGTTGTGTTTTTGTTGTGTTTTTCCAAATGTAATTCCGTTTTTTTCCTAATGTGATTCGGGCCACTTCCGCTTTGGCCACTTCCGGTTTGGCTTAATGTAATTTGGTTTTTTCTACTTCCGCTTTGGCCACTTCCGGTTTGGCTTAATGTAATTTGTTTTTTTCTACTTCCGCTTTGGCCACTTCCGGTTTGGCTTAATGTAATTCCGTTTTTTCAAATGTTGTTGTGTTTTTTCAAATGTAATTTCGTTTTTTCAAATGTAATTCCGTTTTTTCAAATGTTGTTGTGTTTTTGTTGTTTTTGTTGTGTTTTTTCAAATGTAATTCCGTTTTTTTAAATGTTGTTCATTTACACCTTGGGGCCACCGTAAAATACGCACCCATTATAATCAATGACAGAGTTTACACTGGCTCCGCATGGTGGCGGCGAGCGGCGGTGAGCGGACGGCAGTCCGTCAAAATTAGAAACATTTCTATTTCTGCCGGACACCGGAGCTGTGCCGGAGTCAACTTTCAAAGAATACGTCGCACCAACAGGAAAAGGAACGAGCACAAATTCCGTATTTACAAAATAAAATCACCACGGGCGGACTAATCAGTCAGTCTCCCCACCATCACAGACATTTACACCTCCAGATGCAGGAAAAGAGCCACCTGCATCATGAAAGACCTCACTCACCCAGCACACTCACTCTTTGCCCCACTCCCCTCAGGACGGAGGTTGAGGAGCATCAAATGTAGAACCACTAGACTGAGGAACAGCTTCTACCCTGAGGCTGTTAGACTCATGAATAAATAAATAATAAGAATAAACACTGCAAAATATCACATCATGCTGATGCTGATCTGTTTTCTTGTTGCTGTGTTCATCTGTGACCATCTGCTCATACAGACTCATGTTCGTGCTGCTGTTTATAATGATGTTTTTCCACTACATTAGGGCTTAGTGTATTACTAGTTGATGTTTTTCTTAGTTAATTCTAGATGTTATTACTGTTTTTCTCTTGCATTTGTTGTTGGATGTAACTGGGACCCTGTGTACATAATCTCGTTTTCATCACATGTACCACATGCGGTGCAAATGACAATAAAGACTCTCTGACTCTGACTAATCCTAGCTCTATACGGATTTATTTGTACAAAAATGCTGTCAAACTATCATTTATGACTACGCCTACAAACGCAATACAAGAAATAAATAAATAAAAAAAGTATTTTATTCTGAAATGTAATACATCACTTCCTGTTGCTCAAACCATGTCCTGTCGCTCATTTACGAGAGAAGATCAAGGCAGCAGTCTCTACTGTTGTTCTCCTTCTTCCACCGAATGAATTGTTTTGTTCTGACTTACTTATTTATCACTTGATTTATCGCGCGATCTCGCAATTCCCGCGCATGCGTCTCGGAGCAGCGCATCCAGGCGGACCTGAGCTGAGCGGAGGTAGTGGAAACTGGACTTTGAGACGCTCAGCTGCGACCTGCGGAGCGGAGCGGGGCGGAGCCGGAACGCATGTAGTGTAAATTTGGCGTAACACTGAATGCTAGGAAACACCTTGTATCTGTGACTTTCCTTCCCTCCATTGATTACGGTGACATTATCTAAATGAATGCTCCTACAAGCACCTGCAGATGTTGGATGCTGTCTTTCAGGATGTTGGATGCTGTCTATCATGGTGCACCCTGCAGATGTTGGATGTTGTCTATCATGGTGCACTAAGATTCATAACTGGCTGTGATTATCGTACCCACCACTGCACCCTGTATTCACTGGTTAACTGGACATCATTAACCTCACGCAGACTCTTCCACTGGTACATTTTCATCTTTAAATCACTTCTTGGTCTGCTGCCCTCATACATCTCCTCCTACATGTCTCTGTGTGAGTGCAGCTACAGCGTGCGCTCTCAGGACATGATTACCTGCAGTGTTCACTCAGTGAGGACTGAACTTGGAAAAAGGGCCGCTCCTGTTTCCTGGAATATCTTACAAAACAATGTTGACTTCTCTAAATGGTTTTAAGAATCTGTTGGAATCCTGACAAGAACCAATGCAGACATGTTCCTGTTTTTGATTTTCTACATTTGCCTTATAATCTGTCTGTTTTGCTACTATGACATCTTTGTTTTAACCTGTTAAAAAAATCTGTATTTCTCTCTTATGATTGTCTATTGTTGATTGTTCAAAGAAAATCTACTGTTGTCATCATTCTTTAGTTTGTAGCCAGGTCGCTCTTGTAAATGAGTCCTCGAGGCTCAATGAGATTAACCTGCCTAAATAAAGGTTGAACGAATATAACATTTGGAACCACCCTCAGAGACACAAGAACTGACCTTATAATTAACAACCTGCTAGTTGACAGATTCTTCATCCACACGTGCAAATGGGGAAATAGAAAACTTGACTTTTCAGCCTTTATAAGTCTTCTAATGAATCATCCATCGCCTGAGAACCTTAAAATTGATGAAACACACACAAGGTGTTGATGCTATAAACAACTGAATTTATTTGATGAGAACTAATGCCCCCGTCTTTGTTTATTTTATTTATTTATTTATGTTGTTCTTTTTTCCATGTTACATTTCTATGTGAACAGTCATTATATTGGTTGGGTCCCAGAGATGAGTAGGTATCACCACAAGGGGGCGCCTACTCCCTTTGTTTTCCGTTGTTGTACACTTGTACAAAAAGTAGAATTATTATTCCACGTAGTTAAAAAAAGGATACAGTATACAAGTGACGATGAGGGGCAGAGCGGTAAACTAATATTATTTGCTCATGTATGACAATATAATGTTTAGTACTGTGGAGAACTGGCGTTACACGGACGAAGTTTAATAAATTGGAAGTGTGGAATAATTCAACGTGCGTCCTGCTGCTTTGAGAGTGACTAACGGTCGCTGCTAACTTCTCCAACCTCTCACCGAACCGTCACAAATGGCGCCCGAACAAATTTTGGACCTTCCCTCCTGGATACCGATTCAGCTTTGGACTGGAGGTGATTATTTTCAAGTTTTTGTGGATACAGTTTCTGAGCGGAGTACGTCGTGATCAGTGTTGAAAGTTTGCTGGAGCCATTCATTGCCCGCACCTCGCTGAACGTCGTGATGAACTGTCCCGTTTGGATTTAATTCCTGAAAGCTGCGCATCTGCTGGTCTGCTGAAGAGGACAAGACCACCGCATATTAACTAAATTAACTCACGATTGCTGAAAGCCTGGTGAGTTTTATGGATTATTTTCCAGTGGAAATCATAAGTCATGCGGACTATTTTGTGGGCTTCAACTTGTTGAGCTGCGGAAGGATACGGACAGACTGAGCTGCACAAACACCGTGACAGCGGAGAGCAACACACCTCTGTGAACTCTGAACTCTGTGAACTCTGAACTCTGTGAACTGGGTTGATTCTCTGCTTAAGAAGATTTTATATTTGGACATTTACTCGCCTACGAGCCCTACTGCCAATATAAACTTAAAAGCAAAACAACCTGAAGATTAAAAAAAAAATTGTTCACAATCCTGAGGTTTTCTGCTGTGAAAATTCCATTTGCTTTGGACATTACCATAGAGGTTGAAGAAACAAAATGGCATTTAAACCAGATTTTTCTGTTTTTGACTCTGAAACGGATACTGACTTTCTTCAATCTGTACCACCACATCAGAGAACTCCAGACCTCCATCAACAGGTTCTAGAATTAAAAGATGACGTCCAGCAGCTGAGGGATGTCCTTCAAACTACATTGTCCCTACAACAGAAATTGCTGGATCATCTAGATGGGGTTAATTCCTCTGGGTCTGGTGGACTTTCTACACAACAGCCTCCTGCACCTCCTATAGCCACCTCAACACCATATGTGCCTCCTGTGAATGTGGATAAACCATGCCCTTATCCTGGAACTCAGAGGGACCTGCATAGCTCTTTCCTACAGACTCATTCAGCTGAGCTAACCAACACCACAAGAGTGATCGCTGCTGCACTACATCACGCCAAGCTGGAACCACCAGTATTTGCTGGGGATGGGGAAGTGCAGGCAGAGGACTGGTTACAGGCTGTGTCAGCATACAAGTCCACTCTGAATTTAACAGATGTCCAGATTCTGAATGAGTTGCCTCATTTTCTAACAAAAGAGCCTCGTAAGTGGTTTAACGCCCTTAGTTCCCACATTAACTCATGGGGGCGCTTCTGCCAACTTTTCAGAACAGTCTTTCTGCCCACTGACAACCAAGAAAGAATTCTCAGAGGCATACTAGACCGGGTTCAGTCAGTTGATGAACCACTCCCAACATTTGTAGCTCATATGTTGAGTGAGTTTAACAAACTAAGTTGCCCACCACCCGAAAAAGAGCGTATTCAACTAATATGTAAACATTCACTTGAAAAATACAGGGTGGCGCTGTATGGCTCACCTGTGTCTTCTGTGATGGAGTTGCTGCTCAGGGCTCATGAATTACATGCTGTGCTGGGACCTGATAGCCAACAGAACCTTCAAAAGAGACACTGGAAGCAGCAGAGAGCTGAGCCACACTGTTATAAGTGCTCAAATCCTGGATATACATCAAAAACGTGTCCTGCTTGTAATCAGGGCCATGTTCAACAACATGTGCCAGCCCGGTTCCATAATGAGCTCACTCCCACTACTTTGGACACACCTGAAGCCGAAACAGACAATAGAAGCTTCAGTCCATCTGTAGATGCAGCACCCCAAAGGCCATCGGGAAACTTCAGGGGGGGGAGGATATTTCGTCGAGGCAATCCTCCCTCCAGACGTTAACTGAGCCTCACCTTTCCACAAGTGAATTCCACATTCTTGGTCATGTGGAGGACAATGATTCTACTGCCACCTGGAACACCCCATTTAAGACTAAGCTGAACTTTAATGGAACCTGCATCGAGGCGACTCTGGACACAGGCGCTTCACTTTCGGCTGTGCGTGCAGATCTCATTGAAGTTAATAGGATTGGTCCACAAAAAATACGTCAGTGGCAGGGTCCGCCAGTGAGCCTAGCGGACAACGCTCCTTGCCTTCCAGATGGTGTGGCTTGGCTAAGTATTGGCTTTATGAACAAGCGCTTTTATCAACGCTTCGCCATCATCCAAAACCTGTCTTCCCCTTTCATATTAGGGATGGACTTTATGATGAGAGCCTCAGTAACCATCCATATACCGACAAGGACAGTTTTTATTGATGACAGTCCCTGTCCTGCCTTGGATGAAAATGAGGACCACAGTCTTGACCTTTTTCCTGCTGAACAGACTGTTATGTCACTGAACATTTTGTCAGACACTATGGAGTCAAAAGTGGCTGAGGCGAGCCTGGAGGAAACACAAAAATCAGATCTGTATGATCTTCTTTCCCACCACAGCTCCACCTTTGATGGACATCTTGGACACACTACAAGGGCGGAACATGTAATCGATACCGGAACCGCCAAGCCCATAAATCTTCCCCCTTATCGCTCATCGCCAACAGGATCAAGTGCAACAAATGCTGGAGGACAACATAATTGAACCCTCTACCAGTCCATGGGCGGCTCCAGTGGTGATTGTGAATAGACCTGGTTCTGATCCAAGATTCTGCGTGGATTATAGAGGTTTAAACCAAGTCACACAAAAGGACTCCTATCCATTACCACGAATTGATGAATCCCTCGACTTTCTGGCAAGAGGAAAGTACATCTCAACCCTGGATTTGGCTCGAGGATATTGGCAAGTTGCTGTTGCAGAGGAATCCCGACCAAAAACAGCTTTTGTGTCTCACTGTGGCCTCTACCAGTTCCGTGTGCTGCCGTTTGGGTTATGCAATGCGCCAGCAACATTTCAAAGGCTCATGAACTCTGTGTTGGCGGGCCTGGTCTACAAAACATGCGCTGTGTACCTAGATGACATTGTGGTGACATCTCCCACATTCGAGCAGCACTTAAAAGATTTGGAGGAGGTCCTGAACAGACTTGAGGCAGCTGGCCTCACGCTAAAACTGAAAAAATGTCAGTTCTGTCTGAGTGAGTTCACATTTTTGGGTTATCGCATCACACCTGCAGGCATAAAACCTGACCATGATAAAATCAAAGCTGTCATTGATTTTCAGTCACCATCTACAGTAAAACAGGTCAGACAGTTCCTTGGACTCACTGGCTATTATCGGCGCTTTGTCCAAGATTATGCACGGCATGCTGACCCACTCCATAAGCTCACACAGAAGGACACTGTTTTTCACTGGGATGGCAACTGTCAGCAAGCCATGAATGTTTTAAAAGACCGAATCACGTCAGCCCCCGTGTTAAGATTTCCAGACTTTGCTAGACCCTTCTATGTTCATGTTGATGCCTGTGACCTAGGATTGGGCGCTGCTTTGATGCAAAAAGATGAAGAGGGCCGAGACATTGTAGTGTCGTATGCAAGTCGTTCTCTACACAAGGCTGAGAAACCATACTCAACCCCTGAAAAAGAATGTTTGGCCATCATTTGGGCTCTGGAACACTTCAGACCATATGTTGAGGGCCTTCACGTGACTGTTTTCACAGACCACAACAGCCTTAGGTGGCTCATGTCCCGTCCAAACCCTTCTGGCCGGCTGGCTAGATGGTCTTTGAGACTACAAGACTTTGACTTTTCAATTGTTCACAAGCCGGGACAACACAATGCAGTTCCTGATGCTCTTTCCAGGAATCCCCTGCCAAACCAAAGTGACACGCCCATTGATATCCTTCCAGAACACGCTGTTATAGGCAGTTTGGACCTCCGTTCACTGCCCCCAGTGTTATTATCGGATCGTTCGCACATGAGGCAGCTACAACTGGACGACCCTGTGACGGGTCAGCTCCTTAGAGACATCGAATCAGACTCATCAGTTCTGATGGACAATAAATCCCAAGAACAATACACTGTCTATGACAGTTTGCTGTATTACAGGGACCAAAAGACTATGTGCAGTTTGCACCCATTAAAGGAACTCAAACTTTTTGCCCCAGCATCTCTTCGTGGAACCCTGCTGAGCTATTACCATGACCACCCCACTGCTGGCCATCTTGGTGTTTCCAAAACCCGGATGAGACTACGACACAGGTTCTTTTGGCCTGGCATGGCAGGTGATGTCAAACGTTATGTCACCTCTTGCTCGGTCTGCCAACTCACAAAACCAAGTCAACAGAAACAAGCTGGTCTCATGGTCCCTATTATGCCCAAAAAAACCTGGGAATACACAGGAGTGGACTTTGTGGGTCTCTTGCCCCGTACTCAATCAGGGAATGCTTATTATTTTTTTTCTATTCACCCTGCTAACACATGACTGCACACCATCGTACAGCTCCAACCACTTCATCAAGTTTGCGGATGACACAACAGTGGTAGGTCTCATCAGCAACAACGATGAGACGGACTACAGGAACGAGGTGAGCCGCCTGGCCTTGTGGTGCGGACACAACAATCTCACTCTCAACGTGGAGAAGACAAAGGAGATTGTTGTGGACTTCAGGAAGAGGGATGCCCAACATCCTCCTCTGACCATCAACAGCACCGCAGTGGAGAGAGTGGACAGCACCAAGTTCCTGGGAGTGCACGTCTCAAAGGACCTGTCCTGGAGCAGGAACACTGCAGCACTGGCAAAGAAGGCTCACCAGCGTCTCTACTTTCTCCGCAAGCTGAAAAGGGCTGGAGCTTCAACCCCCATCATGAGCACCTTCTACAGAGGTGCCATAGAAAGTGTCCTGACCAGCTGCATCACTGTGTGGTTTGGTGCATGTACTGCATCCTGCCGCAAGAGCCTCCAGCGCATTGTGAGAGCAGCTGAGAAGATCGTGGGCACCTCCTTGCCCTCACTGCAGGACTTACACAGCAAACGCCTCACTCGGAAAGCCCACCGCATGGCAGGTGATCCCACACACCCACTACACAGCTGCTTCAGACTGCTGCCATCAGGAAGGAGACTGAGGAGTCTCCAGGCTCGAACCAGCAGACTGAGAGACAGCTCTGTTCATCAGGCAGTCAGAATGCTAAACACTCTGCCTGCTCTGCCTCCCCTCCCATTTGAACTGCCTTAACACTAAAACTTTCTCACATACTATCACTCAACACAAAGTTTTTAACACTAGACTCTGTGTCACCAAACGGGTTTTCACTAAACTCTCGGTCATGTGCTCATACAGTTTGCACTACTTCTCATACTTGCACTAATGTCTGTATTACATCACTGCCTATAATCATAATACTGTTTACATTCTCTGTTTACATTTATTAATACTGTTTACTTTTATTACTACTGCTTACATGTAATTACTACTGTTTACATTTATTTACACTACTCTAATATCTACACCACTGCTGGTACATATACAGTGTGCTCTGAACGGTCTTATTTAGGGATGCCCAATGTGCCT
>JBBPBX010061128.1:7810-21218 GCA_038048925.1 Garcialebias charrua
TATCCAGATCAATACAAATGCAGATTTTCAGAAATAGTATAACAACACCATCAGTGACATTTAGTATAGAAAATTATTAATGTTAGATTTTCTCCTATAAGCATTTTCAAATAAATGTAGCAATTGCACTGATTTATCAGTATCACAGAATCACAGTATCACAGAACTCAATACAATAACATGGAGGCTAGAGTTAGCATGCTAGCTCCAGAAACCAACAAACAAACTCACCAGTTCCCACTTTTAGAATACACAGTCAGCTGAAGGTTTTTTCACAAACAGATACATCTAAAAGTTGAAAGGCATATCAGTCAGAAATGGCAACATAGGCAATAGTTAAAGGTTTTTCAGTGACCTAACTGCAACGTAGCCTGGTTGTGAGGGTGTCACAGCACGATCTGTTCCGGGAACAATAATAAATAAATAAATAATCTGTTCCAGGACCGGAAGCACAATCCGTACCATGCAACCGTATTCAGGATGCAGTAATGGTGTGCCCAGAATCTTCCTATCTCTTGTAATGAAGAGAAGGTAACTGTGCATGCCCAACTTTTAACAAGAGTCTATGGGCAAAGATTCTAGTGCCCCCAGGGTGGAAATACGCCATCAATCGGAGACAACGTTTTTGAAAGAAACCACTTTACTCATCGTTAACTATAAAATATTTATCTGACACAACTAAATAAATATATACAAATATTTAAAAATATTTTTATTTTATTATTATTATTTTTTTCTGTCTTCAAAGCACTTTGAGATTTTCATTAATGAAAAGTGCGTTATAAATTGAATTCATTATTATTATTATTATTATTGAGTGGTTTGACCAGCCGTCACTGGTTGAATCTAAAAGTTAATTATTTCTAGATGTATATCAAATGATTTCCTGAAAATTTAATTAAAAACTCCTTTCTGTCATGACTTCAACTGGATAGTTTGCAAACAGACATACAAAGTTGACTTCAGAAGTTGATGCCAAAGATTTTAAAATAGTAACTGCAAGTGCTGTTATTACCACAGCTCAGCATGTAAGATAAAACATTTGACACAAAGTGTAGCAACATTACTTTGTATTTTATGCTTCAAATAATGATGTCGCCCTGACTGGTCCAAGCTGGGAGCTCAGAATTGACCCACTTTAATGAATACTGGTACATGCCATAGGAGGCAGCACACTACAGATCTAATCAGTAGATAAGGGCCAAGACGGCCAAGATGGCCGCGCTCGTCCGAGCTTCACAGGCTTCTGATGAACTCGTTTTTGTTTAAGCTTTAACCTTTTTTGTTGTTTACCTGGATGATTGAGCTTACAGACCTATTTTTATTCCTGTTGTTTTAGTTTTAACTTTTTTGTTGCCTACAATGCACATCCACAGTATGGGTATGACCGTGACAAACTTGTGGAGTTTTCTATGTCATTGCCTTGCCATCGTGCCATCATGCCATCGTGCCCTGCTGCCATCCTCATTCAGTCCTTCCAGCCTCGGGCTCAGGCCTGTCATGGCGGCTGTCTCTATGATCCTCCATCTGCCTGCATGGACCGAACTCTACGGACCCATTCGGTTCTGCGGGAAAACCTTGGATGTTCTCTGTCTGCCGGACCCGGTTCTGGAGGGCAGTCTGGGAGGGCAGCTGCTGTGATCATTATTACAATCAAACTGCTGATGGGACCTGCTAACAAGACCTGCTAAAGCTGCTAACATCACCACGCCGCTAACAGTACCATGGTGTCAATGGGACCATGTTGCTAAGAGAACCTCTTTGTCATCAGAACCATTCTGCCAATAGGACCATGCTGCTGTAGATTTATTTCTTTTCCACTCTTGGCGCCTTGTTTCTGTATTGTTGTTGCATGCTTAGAATAAATCCCCGTTTATGATAATTTTGGGGCTCCGAGCCCGACACCGCTCACATAAAGCATGTACAGTAAATTATAGCTGAACCAAAACTACGAGAATCGTGCTGCTGCTGTTCAATGTATTGTTTTGCACTATTAGTGACTAGCATATATCTTAGATATTTTAATGTACTGTTGGGTGTTTGTTCAGCGTATATCTTTGCTTATATCTTTGCTGAACTAGAACAAAAAATAGAGGACTTAGAACAATACACAAAGCAAGACAACGTGGTGATCTCAGGACTTGATATTAGTAAGTGTCAGACAAATGCAAGAAATCTTACCAACGAAGACCAAACTGAGAATGCATCTCAGGAAGAACAAGAGACTCTGGAGGAACATGTAGTTACTTTCTTACAGGAAAGGAACATTGACATAAACTATGGGGACATTTCGTTCTGTCACACCCTGCCCAGTAATTCACCAAGATTCAAACCGTCAGTAGTCGTCAAGTTCTATAGCAGGTATACAAAAAACTATGTTATGCAAAATAGAAGAAATCTGAAGGGAACAGACGTTTACATAAATGAACATCTTACCAAAAAAATGGAAAAATTGCAAAGGAAGCAAGGTGGTTAAAAAACAAAATACATTCAACATGGACAAGAAATGGATACATCTTTATCAAAACAAAGGAAGGGTCTCAGCCTAAAATGATAAAAGAGCTGACGGATCTGGATGAATTCAGGAGATGAAAAATTACAAATGGATAAAATATACAGTGAAATGAACAAATACATTAGAACATGACAACATACGAAGACTCAGAACCTAAAATATATAATGTTGAAAATGTGATTGATGCAAATTTTTTCCCTGTAATAAAAGATAGCGAATATTATAATGAAGAGCAGTTTAATGACATCAATATATCAAAAGGAGTTCTCTCTATTATTCACTTTAATAGCAGAAGTATAAATGCAAACATATCCAAAATAACAGATTACTTAAAACAGTTAAATAGAACTTTTACAATAATAGCGCTGTCAGAGACATGGCTCAATGATGATAACACAAGTAATATTCACATCGAGGGGTATGAATTATATCATATGAACAGAAATAATAAAAGAGGTGGTGGAGTCGCTCTATTTGTCAATAATGAAATAAAATGTAAATTAAATAGTGAAATGTCAATAACAGTTGATAATATTATGGAAATGATAACAATAGAAATAATAAACAAAAACGATAAAAACATAATAATAAGTTGTGTATATAGATCACCAGGAGCAAATATAGAAATATTCACGGATAAAATCTTGGAACTAATGGAGAAGAGTTTTAATAAAAATGTTTTTTTGTGTGGAGACTTTAACATTGATATGGGAAATAAAACAGATTCAAATAACATAAGCACATTTATAAACTCAATGTACAGTTTAAATATGTATCCAGTGATATCAAAGCCAACAAGAATTACAACTCATAGTGCCACAATAATTGATAATATTTTCACAAATATAACAAATGGGGACGTGATAAGTGGTATCTTAACGACCGATCTAAGTGATCATTTACCAGTTTTCACAATCTATAAAAATGATCAAAGCATCACAAAAGCAGTCGCAATGAAGAAAAAGATCATAAACACGTCAAAAAAAGTTTTGGAAAAATTGAAAGAGGATCTAGATAAACAAGACTGGAATGATGTGTATGTTGATGATGCGAACAGAGCATATGATGAGTTTATGAATATCCTGGAAGCTCTGTACGAAAAGAATTGTGTGCAAACAAATTACACAAAGAGAAATACGATTGATCAACCATGGATGACAAAAGGGTTGAGAAATGCTTGTAAAAAAAATAATTATTTGTATTCATTTTTTTTTTTCTTTTTTCTTTTTTCTTCTTTCGGCTTTTTTCCCTGCGTTAGGGGTCGCCACAGCGAACTGGTCGCACGAAGATTTGGCAGTTTTTACGCCGGATGCCCTTCCTGACGCAACCACAGACCACCGAGCAACCACAGCCCTCTGTGTGGAGCAGAGAGCTGATATCTAGGGTTCCCGGGGGAGCAGATGGTGTGGGTTAAGGGCCTTGCTCAAGGGCCCAGAGTGGGGCAGATGAGGGTGGAGACAAGTGTGACCATTTCACGTACCCCACCCACATCTTTGATGTTGTCGGTACCGGGGCTTGAACCGGCGACCTTCCGATCACAAGCGCACCTTCTTAACCTCTGCGCCACCACTCCCACTCCCATTCATGTTTCTTGAAATTGCGAAGTCAGAGCGCTGAAGAAAAATATAAAAAGTATAAAAATAAATTAGTAGGGATTATAAGGAAACATAAGAAAGAATATTATAGTAAATTATTAGATAAAAGTAATGGTGATATGAAAGCAACATGGCAAGTAATGAATAGTGTCCTGAAGAATCATAAAGCAAAAACTGGTATTTCAAAATATTTTGTAAAAGACAACGATGAAATTCATGATGAAAATGAAATTGTAAATGAATTTAATCAATATTTTGTGAATGTTGGATCAAGCCTTGCAGCTAAGATACCAAAAGTAGATAAAAATGTGACCCACTCAATTACAGGTTGTGCAAATAGTATTTTTCTAAATGGAACTAACAAAGAGGAAATAATGAATGTAGTAAAACATCTTACAGACAAGAGATCGAAAGACTGGGTGGACATGGATATGATGTTTGTGAAGGACATAATGAGCCATGTTATTGAGCCGTTCACATACATATGTAACTTATCATTTTCAACAGGAATATTTCCAGATAATATGAAAGTAGCTAAGGTCGTTCCTCTTTTTAAAAATGGTGATAAATGTGTATTCAACAATTATAGACCTATATCCTTGTTACCACAGTTTTCAAAAATTCTTGAAAAACTATTTGTAAACAGACTAGACCAATTTATAGATAAACAAAATATTCTAAGCAACAGTCAGTATGGGTTTAGAGCAAAAAACTCTACATCAATGGCTCTCATGGAATTAATGGAACAAATAACTACTGCTGTCGATCAAAAACAATATTGTATCAGTATTTTTGTTGATTTAAAAAAAGCATTTGATACTATTGATCACACCATTCTCCTTGAAAAACTGAACAAATATGGTATTAGAGGACCAGCATTACAGTGGGTATCTAGCTACTTAAAAGATAGGAAACAATTTGTACAAATAAATGATGTAAGATCTGACCTCTGTAATATCACATGTGGAGTTCCCCAAGGCTCTGTACTTGGACCAAAGCTTTTTATTTTATATGTGAATGACTTGGTAAATGTGTCAGGACTCCTTAAATGTGTACTTTTTGCTGATGATACCACTTTTTTCTGTTTAGGTGAAGATATAGAACAAATGTTGGAATTGATAAAGACAGAATTTGTCAAGATACAAACTTGGTTTAAAATAAATAAATTATCATTAAATCTAGAGAAAACTAATTACATGATATTCGGTAATAAAAAGAAAACTGTTGATGTCCCACTCAAAATTGAGGATGTTGAGATTTGTAGAATGAGTGAGGTGAAGTTTTTGGGTGTTATCATTGATGACAAACTGACATGGAAACAACACATAAATTCTGTAAGAATAAAAATAGCTAAATCGATTGCAGTACTGTACAAAGTCAGAGACCTATTAAATGATAAAGCTCTGTATTTGTTGTATAACACAATCATTGTTCCACACTTAATCTATTGCATTGATGTTTGGGGGAATGCGTGTAAAACAATCACAAAACCTATTTTTGTATTACAGAAAAGAGCTGTAAGAATTATCACTAGAAAGCATTACCGTCATCCATCAAGTACATTATTCTATCAACTAAAGTTATTGAAGTTCCATGATTTGGTAGACTATAATATTTATCAGTTATGTATAGAGCTCAAAATAATGCATTACCTTTAAATATCCAAATGCACTTTGTTAAAAGACAAAGTTGTTATAATCTTAAGGGAACAGAGTTGTTTGTAAAACCACAATTCAGAACCAGTTTGAAGGGACGTTCTACCTCAATCCAGGGAATTAGATTATGGAATGGCTTGGAGAATGTAGTTAAAAATGCCAAGTCAATGTTTACATTTAAAAAAATGATCAAAACAAATATGTTAAAAAAATATATGTGAAATAACGTAATGTGTATTGCATTAGTTAGAAAATTAGAAAGTGTTAGTCATTTTGTACTGTATTAGTATTAGTTAGAAAACTAGAAAGAGTTAGTCATTTTGTACTGTATTAGTATTAGTTAGAAAATTAGAAAGAGTTAGTCATTTTGTACTGTTGGTTGAAGAATATTATTGTTTAACCTGATTACCCTGATGCATGCTCAATAATCCAGGTAGAAAAATCTAAAAAAGCTAAGTCTGGTCCTCTGGACATTCAAAAAACAAAAAAACAAAACAAAGCAAAAAATTGTAGAAACGTTTCGTCTTTCGTCCGAAAGACTTCCTCAGTCTGAGGTGCTGGGTTCAGCTCAGTCTTATAAATAGCACCCTCTCACAGTGTTACACAACCAGTTGGCTGATGACAGCCTGAAACCAGCTGCTCACATGATCAAGGAGGACCATCAGCCTAACAATGGATCGTTAGCACCCTGATGGTTGTTTGCTATTCACAGAGGGCTGAGTGATACCAGCAATCACAGCATTGTAGGAGGGGGACAGTTGAACTCGGAGGCCTCCACCCCTGTTTAATGATGGGCGGTTTCTTTTCACAAAGATGGCCTCCTTTACTCCTCTCTCAAACCATCGTTCCTCTCTATCAAGGATGTGAACATCTTCATCCCTGAAAGAGTGACCGCTGGCCTGGAGATGAGTGTAGACTGCAGAGTCCTGACCTGATGATGTTGATCTTCTGTGCTGGGCCATCCTTTTGGCCAGTGGCTGTTTAGTTTCCCCGATATAAGACTGATCACAGCCCTCCTGACACTGAACAGCATACACAATGTTACTCTGTTTTTGCCGGGGGACTGGATCTTTGGGATGAACCAGTTTTTGCCGTAATGTATTTTGAGGTTTAAAAGCCACTGGGACGTTGTGTTTAGAAAATAAACGTCTCAATGTCTCTGAAACCCCTGCAACATATGGAATGGCCACTGGTCTGGGTCTGGGTTCCTTCTTTTCACCTGATGGCTGGCTGGAGTCCTGTTTGGGTTTCTTCTCTGCTTTCAGGAAGGCCCAGTTAGGATATCCACATTTCTCTAGAGCCTGTTTTGTGTGTGATTTCTCCTTCTGTCTGGCTGCTGAGTTAGTGGGGACGCTGTCTGCTCTGTGGTACAGAGTCCTGATGACTCCTAACTTGTGCTCCAGAGGGTGATGGGAGTCAAACTGTAAATACTGGTCTGTGTGGGTGGGTTTGCGGTACACCTCAGTTTGCAAATTTCCTCTATCAGAAACTGAGACCTCACAGTCCAAGAAAGCCAACCTGCCATTTCTTACATCTTCTCGTGTGAACTTGATATATTTATCCACAGAGTTGATGTGATCAGTGAAATGTTGGACTTCCTGAGATTTAATTTTAACCCAGGTGTCATCAACATACCTGAACCAATGACTTGGTGGTCTCCCCGTAAAGGATGTCAAGGCTCTCTTTTCTACCTCCTCCATGTACAGGTTGGCAACAATAGGAGAAACTGGAGACCCCATAGCACATCCATGTTTCTGCCTATAATATTGCTCCCCATATGTGAAGTAGGTTGACTGCAGGCACAGTTTCAAGAGTTGACACAGTTGCTCTGTGGAAAGCGTGGTTCTGCTGTTCAGAGTGGTGTCTGATTTTAACCTTAAACAGACCACCTCTACTGCTTCATCAACAGGAATGCACGTAAAGAGTGATGTAACATCAAAAGAGACCATTGTTTCATCAGTCTCCATGATGACATCCCTCACCTTATCCACAAAGTCCATGGTGTTCTGTATGTGGTGTTCTGAGCTGCCAACTAAAGGGATGAGTACAGATGCCAGATATTTGGAAACATTGTAAGTGACAGAGTTAATCATGCTAACAATTGGTCTTAAAGGTACACCTTGTTTGTGGATTTTGGGTAAACCATACAGACTTGGCGTGGCCTCCCCTGGGTACAGTCTGTGGTACAGAATATTGTCAATAGCCTTGTCCTGCTTCAAAATTTTCAGGCAATCTATCAACTTCTTCTTGTAACCACTTCCTGGATCTCTTTTCAGCGGTTCATAAGTGGTTAAGTCACTAAGGAGTGACATAACTTTCTCATGATAGTCTTTCTGGTTCAAAATCACTGTGCACCTTCCTTTGTCTGCTGGGAGAATTATGATGTTTTTGTCCTTGCTAAGTGTGGTGAGTGCATCCCTCTCTTCTCTACTGATGTTGGAAGGTGGTGGTTTAGCATTACTGAGACAGGCTGAAACTTTGACTCTGAGTTGTTCTGCTTCAAAGTCTTTAATTTTGTTGTTACGGATGGCTGACTCAGTGGCTGTGATCATCTCCACCAGTGGAATTCTACTTGGTGCCACTGCAAAGTTTAGCCCCCTGGCAAGAATCTCTGTCTCCGGCTGGGTGAGCTGTCTGTCAGATAAATTCTTCACCCACTTTTCTCTCTCCCCGGCATGTAACTGTGTATCGGAGTGTTGTCTTACACTGAATGTGTTGTTGTTGGAATTGTTATGGTGTTGACGAGTTATCAGTGAGTTAAATTTGTTTTGTTGTCGAGTCTTGGACTTGACATGCTGTGCTAAGCGTGCCCGATCTGTACAGTCCATCACTTGCTGAAGTGTGGTCTGATCTAGGCACGTTGTTAGTTTTTGATAAATTTGCTCTTCTTTGGCCTTCAAGGCCTCAATGGTAAAATTGGTCTGTCTTACCCGTTCATTCAGCAGCTGCGTCTGTGCCTTCTGAAGGATGTTGCTTGCCCGGTGCCCGCTGACCGATGAATTCAGTTCCAGGCTCTTAGGAATAATGCCACTTTGTCTGCATCTAAGGTTGAATCGCAAGTGGTTCCTGTAGTCCGCCCTCTTCCTAGCTGTTTTCTCAAACTCTCTAACAAGTTTGAGGCAATCCTGGCCAAAGTGGTTCAAAATACCCTGATGCATGCTCAATAATCCAGGTAGAAAAATCTAAAAAAGCTAAGTCTGGTCCTCTGGACATTCAAAAAACAAAAAAAACAAAACAAAGCAAAAAATTGTAGAAACGTTTCGTCTTTCGTCCGAAAGACTTCCTCAGTCTGAGGTGCTGGGTTCAGCTCAGTCTTATAAATAGCACCCTCTCACAGTGTTACACAACCAGTTGGCTGATGACAGCCTGAAACCAGCTGCTCACATGATCAAGGAGGACCATCAGCCTAACAATGGATCGTTAGCACCCTGATGGTTGTTTGCTATTCACAGAGGGCTGAGTGAATAGCAAACAACCATCAGGGTGCTAACGATCCATTGTTAGGCTGATGGTCCTCCTTGATCATGTGAGCAGCTGGTTTCAGGCTGTCATCAGCCAACTGGTTGTGTAACACTGTGAGAGGGTGCTATTTATAAGACTGAGCTGAACCCAGCACCTCAGACTGAGGAAGTCTTTCGGACGAAAGACGAAACGTTTCTACAATTTTTTGCTTTGTTTTGTTTTTTTTGTTTTTTGAATGTCCAGAGGACCAGACTTAGCTTTTTTAGATTTTTCTACCTGGATTATTGAGCATGCATCAGGGTATTTTGAACCACTTTGGCCAGGATTGCCTCAAACTTGTTAGAGAGTTTGAGAAAACAGCTAGGAAGAGGGCGGACTACAGGAACCACTTGCGATTCAACCTTAGATGCAGACAAAGTGGCATTATTCCTAAGAGCCTGGAACTGAATTCATCGGTCAGCGGGCACCGGGCAAGCAACATCCTTCAGAAGGCACAGACGCAGCTGCTGAATGAACGGGTAAGACAGACCAATTTTACCATTGAGGCCTTGAAGGCCAAAGAAGAGCAAATTTATCAAAAACTAACAACGTGCCTAGATCAGACCACACTTCAGCAAGTGATGGACTGTACAGATCGGGCACGCTTAGCACAGCATGTCAAGTCCAAGACTCGACAACAAAACAAATTTAACTCACTGATAACTCGTCAACACCATAACAATTCCAACAACAACACATTCAGTGTAAGACAACACTCCGATACACAGTTACATGCCGGGGAGACAGAAAAGTGGGTGAAGAATTTATCTGACAGACAGCTCACCCAGCCGGAGACAGAGATTCTTGCCAGGGGGCTAAACTTTGCAGTGGCACCAAGTAGAATTCCACTGGTGGAGATGATCACAGCCACTGAGTCAGCCATCCGTAACAACAAAATTAAAGACTTTGAAGCAGAACAACTCAGAGTCAAAGTTTCAGCCTGTCTCAGTAATGCTAAACCACCACCTTCCAACATCAGTAGAGAAGAGAGGGATGCACTCACCACGCTTAGCAAGGACAAAAACATCATAATTCTCCCAGCAGACAAAGGAAGGTGCACAGTGATTTTGAACCAGAAAGACTATCATGAGAAAGTTATGTCACTCCTTAGTGACTTAACCACTTATGAACCGCTGAAAAGAGATCCAGGAAGTGGTTACAAGAAGAAGTTGATAGATTGCCTGAAAATTTTGAAGCAGGACAAGGCTATTGACAATATTCTGTACCACAGACTGTACCCAGGGGAGGCCACGCCAAGTCTGTATGGTTTACCCAAAATCCACAAACAAGGTGTACCTTTAAGACCAATTGTTAGCATGATTAACTCTGTCACTTACAATGTTTCCAAATATCTGGCATCTGTACTCATCCCTTTAGTTGGCAGCTCAGAACACCACATACAGAACACCATGGACTTTGTGGATAAGGTGAGGGATGTCATCATGGAGACTGATGAAACAATGGTCTCTTTTGATGTTACATCACTCTTTACGTGCATTCCTGTTGATGAAGCAGTAGAGGTGGTCTGTTTAAGGTTAAAATCAGACACCACTCTGAACAGCAGAACCACGCTTTCCACAGAGCAACTGTGTCAACTCTTGAAACTGTGCCTGCAGTCAACCTACTTCACATATGGGGAGCAATATTATAGGCAGAAACATGGATGTGCTATGGGGTCTCCAGTTTCTCCTATTGTTGCCAACCTGTACATGGAGGAGGTAGAAAAGAGAGCCTTGACATCCTTTACGGGGAGACCACCAAGTCATTGGTTCAGGTATGTTGATGACACCTGGGTTAAAATTAAATCTCAGGAAGTCCAACATTTCACTGATCACATCAACTCTGTGGATAAATATATCAAGTTCACACGAGAAGATGTAAGAAATGGCAGGTTGGCTTTCTTGGACTGTGAGGTCTCAGTTTCTGATAGAGGAAATTTGCAAACTGAGGTGTACCGCAAACCCACCCACACAGACCAGTATTTACAGTTTGACTCCCATCACCCTCTGGAGCACAAGTTAGGAGTCATCAGGACTCTGTACCACAGAGCAGACAGCGTCCCCACTAACTCAGCAGCCAGACAGAAGGAGAAATCACACACAAAACAGGCTCTAGAGAAATGTGGATATCCTAACTGGGCCTTCCTGAAAGCAGAGAAGAAACCCAAACAGGACTCCAGCCAGCCATCAGGTGAAAAGAAGGAACCCAGACCCAGACCAGTGGCCATTCCATATGTTGCAGGGGTTTCAGAGACATTGAGACGTTTATTTTCTAAACACAACGTCCCAGTGGCTTTTAAACCTCAAAATACATTACGGCAAAAACTGGTTCATCCCAAAGATCCAGTCCCCCGGCAAAAACAGAGTAACATTGTGTATGCTGTTCAGTGTCAGGAGGGCTGTGATCAGTCTTATATCGGGGAAACTAAACAGCCACTGGCCAAAAGGATGGCCCAGCACAGAAGATCAACATCATCAGGTCAGGACTCTGCAGTCTACACTCATCTCCAGGCAGGGGCGTAACTTTAGGTCTAACATTGGGGGGGTTGTGATTAACAATAAACACGAAAAAATTGTACACTATACGCTTCAGTGTTTAATACGCGTCATCTCTTCTTCTTCTTCTTCGATGGTGTTTACTGGCAGTTTACAAACTCAGTGCATTACCGCCATCAACTGGACGGAGATGTAATTCAAGAGTCTACTTTCAACAAAAAATAAATAAATTAATTAATTAATTAATTAATTAAAATAAAATTAAATCCTTTCAGCTAATTTTGTAACTTTCAAATATTTAACAAATGCTTTAGTTATAACCTGTGACTGATTTTTCTTCAATAAAGTAACCATTGTCACCGAACTCCCCATTACCCTTTCCAGTGCCTTCCTCTCTTTATTATATTTCTTACAATAAATCAACACATGTTCCACTCCTTCCAGTACCCCACAATTAGAGCAGTCACCTGATGGATGTTTTCCTATTATCTTTAGACCACTATTTAATGTAGTGTGCCCAAGCACTTTGAGATTTTTATTAATGAAAAGTGCGGTATAAATTGAATTTATTATTATTATTATTATTATTAATCCTCAACTTAATCCATACTTCCTCTCTCCTAGACATTAAACTACTATCGTCACTTAGGAGTACCTCCTTCTGTATGTTATGTAAATGTCTTCCTCTTTCCTCTAAATCCCACCTCTCCTGCCACATATCATTTATTTTATCTTTAACAATTATTTTTATTTCTGCTTTACTTAATGGGACATCATATTCAATTTCTCTTGCTGTATACGCGTCATCTCCACGCGACGCGTCAGCTTTGTCCTGATCAAGATGGCGGCGACAGGACCCAGCTAGTACGAAGAACTTCACAAAGAAACACGGTAAAAACAATTATTTCTTTGCGAGAAAAAATATATTACTAAGCTGACTTTATAGAAGACGTGTTCTTGAGTTTAACTAAATGTTCAAATCGGCTGGATTTAAAAAAAAAAGTTCGCTGATTTTTATGCAGGCGCCAGGCGGGTCAAACCGGACGCTTTCTTTCTTTAAATTTAGCTAAATAAACGCTTAAAAATATACAGTATTTCTTCGCTGACTTATGGGTGATAGTAGACGTACTCCTGAGTTTGACGAAATGTTCAAATCAGCTGGATTTAAAAAAAAAAAAGTTCGCTGAATTTTATGCAGGCGCCAGGCGGGTCAAACCGGAGCTTTGTTTCTTTAAATTTAGTTAAATAAACGCTTAAAAAATATATTTCTTACCTCACTACAGCAGATGGGCTCCTGAGCTGAACCAAATGTGAAATCAGCTTGATTTAAAAATCCGCGGTGTGGTTTATGAGTGGTATCTTGCAAACAAAAACAGCGAACCTCACAGCTAATAGCAGCTACATCCATAGCAAGGGGCGGGCAGCGACAGAGTCAGTCCGACCAAAGGAGGCCTTTTTCGAACACATGCATGTAGAAACTTCTGGGCAACTTCATGAGCAGCTCCGTGACTCACGTGACTTCCTGTAGCCGGTGAGATGGGTGATACCAAATTATTTGCATGGGAGGGGGTCAGTCCTCAGGGAGTTTGTTAAAAACATGCAGCAATTTTACTAAAAAATTTGAATGAATAAAGAAAATCAATTATT
>JBBPBX010061130.1:0-21218 GCA_038048925.1 Garcialebias charrua
CTTCCTCAGACGGCCGAGCTGGTCTGAGCAGCCCAGTTCTCACCTCCTTCTACAGGTGTGCAGTGGAGAGCATCCTGTGCTCCAGCATCAACGTGTGGCATGGAGGCTGCACAGTTGCAGAGAGGAAAGCTCTACAGAGAGTGGTGAAGGCTGCACAGAAGTCTGTTGGAGTCAGTCTCCCCACCATCACAGACATTTACACCTCCAGATGCAGGAAAAGAGCCACCTGCATCATGAAAGACCTCACTCACCCAGCACACTCACTCTTTGCCCCACTCCCCTCAGGACGGAGGTTGAGGAGCATCAAATGTAGAACCACTAGACTGAGGAACAGCTTCTACCCTGAGGCTGTTAGACTCATGAATAAATAAATAATAAGAATAAACACTGCAAAATATCACATCATGCTGATGCTGATATGTTTTCTTGTTGCTGTGTTCATCTGTGACCATCTGCTCATACAGACTCATGTTCGTGCTGCTGTTTATAATGATGTTTTTTGTTGGAATATGTTCTCATCTTATGTTATTGTTGTTTTTATGTGTGCATGTTATATCGTTGTTGTCCACTAGGGGAAGTGAGTTTCTTGTGTGTAGGTAGCACTGTTCTAGATCTGCTGTAGAAGAAGAGTTTACACGTGTGCCACTCGTAATAAAGAAGCTACAGCTATCTGACGGAAAGAAGTGTGGTTCTTAACATGAGTGCTGAACGAGAAGACGCCGCCGGTGAACATGAAAACGCAACAGGTTATGGGCCCAGACGCCGCACGGGAGGACGGTGGGACAGACTCGTTTTCAACGGAGACGAAAACAACTACGAACTTTGGGAGGTAAAGTTCCTGGCTTATCTAAGAACGCTAGGCCTGAAAGACACCATCTTATCTGCAGACCCAGATGAAGAGAAAAACGCGGAATGTTACGCAGAACTAATACAGACCCTCGATGACAAGAGTCTGTCGTTGGTCATGCGAGATGCCGCAGACGACGGGAAGAAAGCTCTGCAGATACTACGCGGCCATTACGCCAGCCAGGGTAAGCCCAGGATTATCGCCCTTTACACGGAGCTCACGTCCTTATTAAAAGAACCCGGCGAAACAGTGACAGACTATGTTTTACGTGCTGAAAAAGCAATAACGTCTCTGAGAAATGCAAAAGAGGTTATTAGCGACGGACTAATAATAGCAATGATTCTGAAGGGATTGCCAGAATCATACAAGCCTTTTGCTATTCACACGACACAGAGCAGTGAAGAATTGACGTTCACCCAATTCAAGAGCAGACTCCGAAGCTATGAAGAGACAGAAAAGTTTGAAAGCAACCTAAAGGCAGATAATGTAATGAAAGTGGACATGACAACTTTAAGCTGTTACAACTGCGGCCTGCGCGAGCACGTGGCCAAAGACTGTCGCCAAAAGGCCGCGCCTTTAAACTGTTACAACTGCGGCCTGCGCGGGCACATGGCCAGGGACTGCCGCCAAAAAGCCGAGCCAAAATGGTGCAGCTACCACAGAAGCACGACCCACAGTGACCAAACATGCAGAAGAGGACCGAGACGGAAGGATGAGGCCAAGCAGACGTCAGACATGCAGGACAACCACGAGGGGGACTGGGCCATGGCGTCCAAAGGCACAACCCACAGTGACCAGACATGCAGAAGAGGACCGAGACGGAAAGATGAGGCCAAGCAGACGTCAGATGTGCAGGACAACCACGAGGGGGACTGGACCATGGTGTCCAAAGCCAGCTGGAATAATCTGCCCCGCAACATCAAGCAAAATGGAATAATGGTGGACTGTGGAGCAACATCACACATCATTACACTGTAATAATTCTCATGTCTGTTAAACTTGCAAATGAAAGTTCACCTGCTGCCTTAAGAATGCATGTTAACTCAACTAGCATTTTATTTTTATTTCAACTCAGAAATTAAAGTCTTAAAAGTTGATAGTACTATATTGTTGTAGTCGTCTTAACATAGGGTTTTAAGTTGTTAAAGTTGATTTAACTTTTTAACCTTAGCTGTCTTAACTTGTTACTTTAAGTTAAATAAAACAATCTTTACACATCATCAGAAGAAGAAAATTGTTAATCGCTTGTTGTTTCAACTTAATACTCCAAGTTAAAACAATAAAATATTCATCATCCTCAATATAATGCACTTTCCTTAGTTAGTTGAACAAACATATATTTGTTCATTATTGTAACTCACTATTTTGAGTTTAAATAACTTAATATGCAATATAAAACTTTCCATCTCAAGTTTAGATAATTTAAATCCTAAATTTGTTTCAACTAATGTGATTATGACAGAACACACCAAATGCTAGCATTTATCAAAATTGCATTTATTACTTAAAACAGTTTTATAAACATTAACAACATACATCAACTTTCACATTCAAATAACAGTAGCCCAGTAAAATGGCAAAGTCAGTAGGCACATCTGATATGTGAGATGATTTTCTCTAAACTACCATTTTAAAGACTTTCAAAGTGAACACATCCTGAATGAATGAGTGTGTGTCAATGATTAAGAAGTCAAAACGTCCCTAAACTTTAACATCATATTTTAACAAACTGTGACCAAGTTTCAAATAACACATCAGCCCAGTAAAATGCCAAAGCTACCACTTAAAGGTTCAGTATGTAATTTCTGGAACACGCTGGAACTTGGGAAAATTTTTAACAGACACGTTTCTGGTCCCTCCCCCTCAGAGCCATATATGGCTCTGTTACACCTTGCTCTGCTGAAATTCAAGCTCTGTTTTTATTGGCTGGTTAACGGCGGGTCACTTTTTAGAAATGCTTTTAGAGAAGCAAGGGGACAATAGTTTTTTTCAGAGATTACTTGTCTAAAATCAGTATGTCAGGAGGTAGTGACAGAGTGAAGAAATATGTTAAAAATATATTGTTAGAAAAGTTACATACAGCTCCTTTCATCTAAACTACGGTACCACCTTAAAGACCCACTGACATGATTTTTAAACTTTTCATAAATGGCTCAACATAAATATCTTGTATCATTCAACTATGTTCGTTTTTGCAAACAAACTTATAAATACAGGTAGTCCCCAACTTACGAGCGAGTTCCGTACCTACGGGCCGCTCGTATGTCGAAAATTCGTAAGTAGGATCACCAAAAAAAGGTTTTTTTTTTGTGTAAATGAATAAATGTACAGTACTGTCACCAAGCACTTAGCCTATCCTAACACAGTTTTTAAAGATGAAGGAATGAGTTGAATTGTCTCCCTTTCACATAAAGGGAGCTAGCTCCCTTTATGTGAATGGAACCTGCAGGGAGGAGGGAGACAATTCCACTCACTCCTTCATCTTTAAAAACTGTGTTAGGATAGGCTAAGTGCTTGGTGACTGTACAGTACTGTACATTTATCTATTTATTAAAAATATACTGTACAGTATATATATATATTTTTTTTAAATAGATAAATGTACAGTACAGTACTGTATAGTCACCAAGCACTTAGCCTATCCTAACACAGTTTTTAAAGATGAAGGAGTCAGTTGAATTGTCTCCCTCCTCCCCAGCAGGCTCCATTCACATAAAGGGAGCTATTTTCACTTTATGTGAAAGGGAGACAATTCAACTCACTCCTTCATCTTTAAAAACTGTTAGGATAGGCTAAGTGCTTGGTGACTGTACAGTACTGTACATGTATTCATTTATAAAAAAAATATATATATATATATTTTTTTTTAATGAGATGCATATTCGTAAGTCTGGAACCTCGTATGTCAGAGCGCTCGTAAGTCGGGGACCCCCTGTATATTTAATTTTGATTTAAAATTGATTTTAAACTTCGCGCCGCGTTTATTCATGGGAAATCCGATTACACACAAATGCACCATCTGTGACGTAGTGTGGGGGCAGAGCCCTGGGCTTGTCAGTGTGCGTGTGTTTGCTGCTCGCCAGCATATTGCGTTTTTTTTTTTTTTTTACATGAAAAATGCCGTTACGTTGTGTCGCATTTTGGTGTTCTAATATCATCAGTGAACAAGTGAGCCTTTTCACTTTCCCAAAAGATGAAATACTTCGTCAAGAATGCAACAAAGCTGCACCCCTCGGACCCCCGCCTCGCTCCACCTGAAGGTAAGTCTCATACGGCTGCAGACCTAAATTAGATCCTGTTGTTTCTTGTTCCATCACCCAAACTATTTTCGGCTTCCCAAACTGAAGACAAATAAGTCAAATCTTCACATAGATTGATAAATTAATCGGGTTTTAAATTGTCCGCTATTAAAGAGACCCGAGCCCTCTGCCCCACACTACGTCACAGATGGTGCATTCGCGTGTAATCGGATTTCCCATGAATAAACACGGTGCGAAGTTTAAAATCAATTTAAAATCAAAATTAAATATATTTATAAGTTTGTTTGCAAAAACAACCATAGTTGAATGATACAAGATATTTATGTTGAGCCATTTATGAACAGTTAAAAAATCATGTCAGTGGGTCTTTAAACACTTCCAATGGGAATGCATCCTAGAGTGTGTGTACCGGTATATTTCAGTCAGTGATTACCGGTAGTCAAAACATTTGAACTTTTACACCATACATTATACTGTATAGATATTGGGTGGTTCTGCTGGTCAAACCTGGATCAGAGGGAACTGCTTAACACTTGAGGAAGAGAAGATGTTGAACCATGGATGAGGGGGCATGTGAGTCCAGAAAGGTCTGGTCAGGTGCAGATGTTGTCCTGATGCTGCTCACTCAACAATGGAGGAGGGGGGCATGTGAGTCCAGAGGCAACATGTGAGTTCAGTTCAGTTCTGGTCCTGATGTTGGGTGCAGGATGATGAGGAGGGGCCTTTCAGTGATGACAAAGCAGCACAGCAGGGCAGACACCGTTCAGCATCACTGCAGGTCTGGCTGTAGAAATGAAGACAAGACATGTGCAAGTTAACATTAAGAAAAAAAAAGAAAAAAAGAAACAGACAAAAAAATATTGTGCTTACTGTTATCCAAATGATGCAGAAAAGAAGATGGAGCATTTTCAGATCAGGTCATGTGTCTTCCAGATGTGGCTGGAGTCAGTGTGATGAGGTGGATGCAGGAGGCTGAGGGGGACATCACTGCAGGTCTGGCTGTAGAAATGAAGACAAGACATGTGCAGGTTAACATTAATAAAAATAAAAAAAATGAAACGACAAAAAAATGTTGTGCTTACTGTTATCCAAATGATGCAGAAAAGACGATGGAGCATGTCAGATCTGGAGTCAGTGTGATGAGGTGGATGCAGGAGACTGAGGGGGACATCACTGCAGGTCTGGCTGTAGAAATGAAGACAAGATATGTGCAGGTTAACATTAATAAAAATAAAAATAAATGAAACGACAAAAAAATTTGAGCTTACTGTTATCCAAATGATGCAGAAAAGACGATGGAGCATGTCAGATCAGGTCATGTGTCTTCCAGATGTGGCTGGAGTCAGTGTGATGAGGTGGATGCAGGAAAATGAGGGGGACATCACTGCAGGTCTGGCTGTAGAAATGAAGACAAGACATGTGCAGGTTAACATTAATAAAAAATAAAAAAAATGAAACAACAGACAAAAAAATTTGTGCTTACTGTTATCCAAATGATGCAGAAAAGACGATGGAACATGTCAGATCTGGAGTCAGTGTGATGAGGTGGATGCAGGAGGCTGAGGGGGACATCACTGCAGGTCTGGCTGTAGAAATGAAGACAAGACATGTGCAGGTTAACATTAATAAAAAAATAAACAACAGACAAAAAAATGTTGTGCTTACTGTTATCTAAATGATGCAGAAAAGATGGAGCATTTCAGATCAGGTCATGAGTCTTCCAGATGTGGCTGGAGTCAGTGTGATGAGGTGGATGCAGGAGGCTGAGGGGGACATCACTGCAGGTCTGGCTGTAGAAATGAAGACAAGATATGTGCAGGTTAACATTAATAAAAAATAAAAAAATGAAACAGACAAAAAAATGTTGTGCTTACTGTTATCCAAATGATGCAGAAAAGACGATGGAGCATGTCAGATCAGGTCAGGTGTCTTCCAGATGTGGCTGGAGTCAGTGTGATGGAGTGCAGGAGGCTGAGGGGGACATCGCTGCAGGTGTCTGGTTGTAGAAATGAAGACAGAAATGTACAAGTTAAAGAAAACATTCTAAATTTAAAGTCACAAGAAATGTTTTTTTCTATACGGTACATCTTGTTTCCCACTCCTGCCTTTTTTCCCCTCTTTTTTTTAAAAAAAAATGACGACTTATAAACCAAAGTTGAATCAAATCTCAAATTCCAAACTAGTCAACACGTTGAATAACTTCAAGTTTTACTTTCCCCGCCTTTTTTCCTCTGCTTGTTTTAAAAAAGAGCTGTTAGAATAATCACTGGAAAACATTTTTGTCACCCTTCTAACACATTATTTAATCAACTGAAATTATTGAAGTTTCATGACTTGGTGGATCATAATATTTTATTAGTTATGTATAGAGCTCATAAAAATGAATTGCCTGAAAATATCCAAACACATTTTGTTAAACGGCAGAGCTGTTATAATCTCAAGGGAATTGAAACATTTGTTAAACCAAAATATAGAATCCGTTTGAAGAGTCGGTCAACCTCAATTCAAGGGATTGGATTGTGGAATGGTTTAGAGACTGAAGTAAAAAATGCAAAAACGATGATTACATTTAAGAGAATGATCAAAACTGGAAAAATATAAATGTCCTTGGCATTAATGAGGGTGGCTAACCTGAGTTCTTGAAATCAGTTGGTTACCAAATCTCAAATTCCAAACTAGTCAACATGCAGGTAGGGATACCAAGTGACTTGGTATCTGTATCTACCTGTAAACTCTGAATCTATATCCCTTAATTAAACAACAAGTATAACACGGTAGAATAAACATATGCTTTAAAAAACATGAACAGTTTAATAAACAATTTGGAAACAACAGATCAGTCTTTTCACTTTACAATTAGATAAAATGATACGCTTTAACCCCTTAAACAAAAAAAGGAAACTAAAAAAAAAAAAACTAAAAAAGGAAATTAGCCGGCTGCTAATTAAAAATATAGTTCTGGTCGTTGCAGGCCTGATGCACTCGCGCTAATATTCCCCTTCAACCATGTCCCCGCTCACCTGAATACATCCGTCTCCCGGAGGTCAGTCTCGCCTCAGTCCGTCTGCTTCTGTCCGATGTCCTCCGCAGGGTGGAAGAATCCGTGCCACGGTCCTCTCTCTGCTGGCAAGCCGCCCGACGAGTCCGGCTAGCGATAGCCACTGAGCTAGCGACATAATGAACTGTTCTCCACGGGGTTGAACACCCTCGCAGCTTCGACATCCACAGCTCGGCGGGAGTCTTTGTCTACCCCCTCAACGTCACGGACAACAGTTCAGTGAAGTGTTCCTCAACGACGACAGGCCCGTTTTTCAATGGAAAATAATGGCGTCCACCTTCGCGCTCTTTTTTCGTCTTCTTCCTCCTCGTCACTGCTCTCTCGCGCCCGGAAGCCCCTCCCGCGCCCGGAAGTACATCCTCCTCCCCAATCACCAAAATAAAATCCCAAACTATTAGCTATTATATTTATAATTATATTATATTATTATAATATTATATTATATATTATTAGCTATTATAGTTACATCGCTTTTTTTTTTACAAACAGTTATTAATACAAACAGTATTGAACGTACATTAAACTCCAAACACAGTATGTTTGCATGTTCCATAAACACAAAGGTTAAACACCATTTACTTATTCATTCAAAATAAAGGTGATTGATTGATTGATTATTCATTCATTCACTACTAACTTGAAATGAACTCAAACCACAGGGTTACACCATTACTGTATATATGTTGCTTTATGGTTCGATAGTTAAGTGAATTTGTTTTTTTTTTCTTTTTTTTCTTTTTTGTTAAATCACTTAAATATGACTGTTGTTTGATTTGATTGATTGTAAGAGGGGCAGATAAAATAAGATTTTTTTCCTTCTTACTGCTACCCTTCATTTTATTTATGTGTTGTATAGACATACTTTGTTATATGGTTTTGTGTTGTATTTTTTCTCAAATTAATACAAATTTGAAATGAAAGAAAAAAAAGAAAAAACTGATGACTTACAGACTCAAGTTCAATCAACACATACAAATATGACAAATTTCAAACCAATGGATAGCTAGAAGTTCTACATCTTAAGACTCAGAAAGCTGAGTTCAAAATTCAAAACTTGTAAGAGCTCTTTGTGTTAAAGAGAAGTAGTAAGTGAAGATAACTAAATGAGGGTGTCACTTTTAACAGTGTACTGATGACGAACTGTTCACGAGAATCGACAAGACTTTTGATCCAAGCAGACACTACATGGAACTGGCAGATGGAAAGAAGATGAACAACGTTGCACTGAAGCGTGGTGATGTACAAATTGAACTGTTGAACTCAAAGGGAAGGTATGTTAAAATTACTCTGAAAAATGCTTTATTCATCCCATCCTACCCACAGAGCATATTTTCTGTGATATCAGCTACAGCAAATGGAGCCAGTGTAACATTCACAGATGGACAAAATGAACTGCTGGGTAAAGATGGTACTGTGTTCCCTATTGAGGTTCATGAGAAACTGTATTACCTGAGGATGAAAAATAATGATGAAGGATACATTGAGGAAAACTTAAATGACATAACCAACAATGATAAAGTTAAGCTAGCTTGTGACCTGAAAACATGGCATGAAATATTAGGACATTGTAACATGACTGATGTTATGAAATTACAAAATGTGGTAGAGGGAATGAAAATCACTGATAACAGCAAAATGGAATGTAACACCTGTACAGAAGGGAAATTTATTAACAACAGAAACAAGGAGTCAGATGTTAGAACGAGCAAGCCACTAGAGTTGGTCCATACTGATTTGTCAGGACCTGTTACCCCTACAGGCTTAGAGGGACACAGGTATGTCATTTCTTTTACTGATGACTTCTCTGGGGCTGTTGCAGTCTATTTTCTGAAAAACAAAAGTGAAGCGACTGAAGCGACAAAGAAGTTTCTGGCAGACTGGGCACCCTATGGGAATGTTATGTGTTTTAGGTCGGACAATGGTACTGAGTACACAGGTAACGACTTTCAAACACTACTCAGAGATAAAGGCATTAGACACGAAACATCATCACCATACTCCCCACACCAAAACGGAAAAGCAGAGAGACAATGGAGAACACTTTTTGAAATGGGAAGATGTATGTTATCAGAAAAGGGATTACCTAAAGAACTGTGGCCATATGCCATTCAGTGTGCTGCCCACATTCGCAACAGATGCTATAATAACAGAACCAAGGACACCCCATATTTCTTAATGACAGGAAGAAAACCAAATCTTTCAAATATGTGGGTATTTGGATCAGAATGTTATTCATACAACAACCAACACAAGAAACTAGACTCAAGAGGAGAAAGGGGACTGTTTTTAGGGTACAACAAAAACAGCCCAGCTTATTTAGTGTACCACCCACAGATGAGAAAAGTTTCCAAACACAGGCTGGTAAAATTCATCAAAGAAAATGGTGTTGACCAACAAACACAGACAGATGTTTGGGAGCAAGGGATCCAGAGTGACAGATACCCAATGCAGGAAAATAGACAGGATGTAACACCATTAACTCAGGACATTACCCAAAATGTCACCCCAAGTGACAAAGAGGAAGTTACTCTTCAAGAAACTCAAAATGGCGAGTTTTCAGATTATATCACTGAGAGTAAAACTGACCATGAACAAACTCAAACAGAGCAAAATGATCGTTATCCAAAAAGAGAGAGAAGACCCCCAAAATACCTCGAAGATTACCAATCAGATGCGACACAAATAACTATCGATCATTGCTACAAGGCTGTATTTGGTGTCCCTCAAACATTCAATGAGGCTCAGAAGTCACCACATGCAGAAAAATGGAGACAAGCCATGAGGGATGAAATTGACTCGCTCAAAGAAAACGAAACATTTGAACTGAGCACCCTACCAGAGGGCAGGAATTCAGTTGGAGGAAAATGGGTATATACACTTAAAGAAAATGAAGGAAAAGAGATTTACAAAGCAAGATTTGTAGCTAAAGACTACAGCCAAACAGAAGGTATAGATTACCATGAAACTTTTGCACCAACAGCTAATATAACGTCAGTACGAGCATTAATGCAGATAGCAGTTCAAAACGACCTTAAAGTACATCAGATGGATGTCAAAACAGCTTATTTACATGCCCCAATTGAGGAAGAAATTTACATAGATCAACCAGAGGGGTTTGAACAACAAACAGAAACAGGACCGAGATGTGTGTATAAATTAAAGAAGTCCTTGTATGGATTAAAACAATCAGGGAGAAATTGGTACAAACTATTGAACGATCACCTTGAACAAGACAACTTTGAACGAAATCTAGTTGATCATTGTGTGTACAGAAAACAAACTGAAAACGACACGATTATCGTTCTCATTTGGGTGGATGACCTGATCATCGCTGCTAGCAGCATTGAGATTTTGAACAGTTTCAAAGAAACAATGAAATCAAAGTTTAACATGAAGGACTTAGGAAAAATATCAAACTTTTTAGGTATACATTTTGAACAAGGAGAAGATGGAATAAAAATGAGCCAAGAGAAATACATCCTAAAAGTGTTAGAAAAATACGGGATGCTAGACTGCAAACCCAGATCCACCCCATGTGAACCAAAGCTCGATCACAAAGAAAATCATGAGAGCGACAAAACAAATGTAGTAGATCCTACGAACTATCGTGAGATAGTAGGTAGTCTGATCTATGCTATGACCTGCACCAGACCAGACATCAGTTGGATAGTAAGCAAACTTTCCCAGACATTAGCTAAACCTATGAAAGAGGATTTAATAAACGCTAAACATGTTTTAAGGTATCTAAAAGGTACTAGTGACTACGAATTAAATTTCAAGAAGAACAAGGAAGACTTGAAACTTATAGCTTACAGTGACTCGGACTGGGCATCCTCAGTGGAGGACAGACGCAGCACCACGGGTTATTGTTTCAGTTTAACACCACAAGGTCCAGCCATTTCCTGGAAATCCAAGAAACAACCAACTGTGGCTCTTTCCACATGTGAGGCTGAGTACATTGGGTTAACAGCTACTACACAAGAAAGCCTGTATTTATGTCAACTTTTAAATGGCATTGATAACAAGAAGTACAGCTGCACACTGCTTCATGGTGATAACCAAGGAGCCATTGCATTGTGTAAAAACCCTGTGAACAGACAGAGATCCAAGCACATCGATGTAAAGTATCATTTTATACGTGATGCACTAAGAGAGGAAAGGATCAAAGTGGTGTACTGTTCATCTGAAAATATGTTGGCGGACATCTTAACCAAACCTGCATCAAAGACAAAACTTTTGAAATTCAAAGGATGGTTTTTTGGACAATAAGGTCTAGAAGGTAAAGAAGATGAGAACAAGGGGGGGTGTTGGAATATGTTCTCATCTTATGTTATTGTTGTTATTATGTGTGCATGTTATATCGTTGTTGTCCACTAGGGGCAGTGAGTTTCTTGTGTGTAGGTAGCGCTGTTCTAGATCTGCTGTAGAAGAAGAGTTTACATGTGTGCCACTCGTAATAAAGAAGCTACAGCTATCTGACGGAAAGAAGTGTGGTTCTTAACATGAGTGCTGAACGAGAAAACGCCGCCGGTGAACATGAAAACTCAACACTTTTTATACCGGTAAAACCGGGAACGATATGATAAGGCCCAGCCCTACTGGTCGCCTTTAAACCGTAGCAGAATGGTTAATAAGGCTGGGACTAGTTTGCCGGGCTGAGGCCAAAAATCTTTGCACAGGTAAAACGTCGATGGCCATTCGACCAAAGTCGAGCGGAAGCTACTGAGGAACTGCCATGGTTTCTGGTTACACATATCAAGATATTTTCTCTTCACTCCCTCTTATCTTTCATTCCATTCTTCATCCTAAACTTATTTTTTTCTAAGCCAGTAAACTCGTAAGTTAATGTGCCTGCAGAAAAGTTAATATAAGACCCTTAAAGCTCCCCTGACATCATCTTTGAATTTTCCATAAAATGGCACAACATATATATATTTTAACATTGAACTATGATCGTTTTTGCTAAAACAATGTTAAATGAATGAAAATTCCTCTCAAAAATAGTTTAAAATTAGCGCTGTTTTTTTACACGGTAAATCCGGATTTTTCCGGTCACATGACTTGACGTCACGCCCAGATGCCTGCTCCAACGCGCATTGAAAAACAATGGCGGAGAATGCAGACGCATCAGACGAATTTAAAACTTGATATTTTAGCAATTTGTTTTCAGTTCGTGAAGCAGAAGTTATTTTGAGTGATCAACAAGAAACAGCAGGGTTTTATTTTCTTCCTGCTGCTCCGTTTTTATGGTTTCACTTTCACGTTCAGGAAGTGAGCATGTCTGAGTTCTGCAGCAGCAACGCTGATCGGGATAATCTTTTACAGAGCACTGAAACGGTAATACATTAATTAATTTATCTAATAATCATTCAACATTAATTTATAGTCTAAAAACATGAGTCCTTTTTAAATTATCTGGTTTATTTTAGAAGTTTATTCAAACATACGTTTTGAAAAACACCATTCATATTTCCACTGTTGTACTTTGCATGTTTACATGTTCACTCTATATAAATATATATAAAAACAGTAGTTTATACGTCAATCATTACATTTAAAAATAAATTATCAGTTTCTGTCATCTTTGTGTGCAGGTGTACAGGTAGTAATTTCAAAGCTGCTTTATTTACGGTGTGTGGGTGTACCCGTAAATGTCAAAGTGCATTTCTGAACAGTCAGCTGCGAGCTCCAGCAGCTGCAGCTCCCAGCTCTCCTGCACTGGTTTCCACAGCAACTGCAACTCTGAGCAGATCACCTTCAGCTGCAACTCTGAGCAGATCACATTCAGCTGCAACTCTGAGCAGATCACCTTCAGCTGCAACTCTGAGCAGATCACCTTCAGCTGCAACTCTGGGCAGATCACCTTCAGCTGCAAATCTGGACAGCTCACCTTCAGCTGCAACTCTGGGCAGCTCACCTTCAGCTACAAATCTGGACAGCTCACCTTCAGCTGCAACTCTGGGCAGCTCACCTTCAGCTGCAACTCTGGACAGCTCACCTTCAGTTGCAACTCTGGGCAGCTCACTTTCAGCTGCAACTCTGAGCAGCTCATCTTCAGCTGCAACTCTGAGCAGCTCACCTTCAGCTGCAAATCTGGACAGCTCACCTTCAGTTGCAACTCTGGGCAGCTCACCTTCAGCTGCAACTCTGGGCAGCTCACCAACTTGGTTATTTACGTGCTGAAATAAGCTGATTTGTAATCATTTATTAACAAAAATTAAACTGAGACACAGTCTTACAAAAAAGGCAGCCAACAAATATTTTTAGGAGTTTCTGTAGTTTAATTTTAATGATGTTGGTGGTATTTACATTCTGAAATAAGCTGATTTGTAATCATGTATTAACAAAAATTAAACTGAGACACAGTCTTAAAAAAAGTCAGCTAACAAATATATTTTTTAGGTCTTTATCCTGCTCAAATTAAAATACCGTACCAATTCATGCAGGCTTGTTCGCTGCATTTCCGGTGCTGCGCGTGCTCGTTTTGTTTTCATCAGATGTACCGGTAGCTAGCGAAACAAATTTTTAAATCCAGCTCATTTCACAATTACGTTCATTCATTAAGGAAAAGTTCAGCTCAGACACATATTTGCTATAATTTTTATCGAACAAATAATTGTTTTAAAGTGGTAATCTTCTTAAAGCCTTGCTGTGCGCTCCTTGCAGCAGAGCTAAACACTCGGTCGACATTTCCGGGTTGACTCAGCGGTGACGCGGCACGTCAGTGGTGGATGACACGTTACGTCGTCGGTGACGTAGGTGCGACCTATACACCGGTGTGACCTATTTCTGGATTTTTTCCAATTTATTGATAATAATTGGACAAGGTGACCTATACACAGGTGCGATCTATACAACGGAAAATACGGTACTTCTGTTTTTTGTTTGTTTTTAGCACATCTTATTTTCAGTTGTTTTGGTGTTTTTGGCATTTGCAGCATGTTTTTTTTTAATTTTTTTATTGTGTTTCTTCATCTATTTTCTGTGATTGAAGTTTTTTTCTGTTTCATTTGTTTTTTGTTTAGGAGTTAGGATTATTCATGTGTTTGCAGCACGTTTTAACGGTTTGCTGTGCATTTAGCTGTGTGTAGCTTGTTTGAACCTGTCGTCCACCGTTGAGACGGGACTCCTCAGTGACTAACTATTGAAAGATGTACCTCTTTTGGTGTAAGTTAACTAGATTTTTACAAGCTCTCATATTAAAAATCAAAGCACCACCTAGTGTAATATTATAGTGGTTTATTTAAAAAGGTAATGGTGATATGAAAGCTACATGACGAGTAATCAATGATGTTTTAAAGAATCATAGGTCAAAGACTGGTATTTCACAACATTTTTTAAAGGATAATGTTGAAATTCATGATGACAATGAAATTGCAAACTAATTACATAACATACATAACAGTATTTCATTTATATTTTTGCATTAGTCCAGTTTTGATCAATTATTGATTAGTTAGATAATTATGGTGAATTGTTTTTTTGTTTTTTTTTTGTTTTTTTGTTAAAGTGGACCTAAACCCAACATTTAGTTTGGGTTTAGGTCGTTGCTGGTGGAGGCGTGAACAAAAGCACAACTCTACCTCCACCCCTCGTCTCTCGACACGCCTATTTTGAGGGAGAATTTGAAACTGCTTCGGGGGAGGAGGGTGGGGAGTTCCTCTTTAAGTTACTTAAAGATGATTGTTGTTAGATTTGAATGATTGTAAGAGGCATAGGCGTAATTTACACGGGGGATGGGGGGGGGGGGGTTAACACCCCCAATAATTTGATCCAGTCAATATAACCCCCCCCAATAAAATGACATCATTTTCATCATTATACATATAATAATAATAATAATAACTTTTATTTATAACGCACTTTACATCAAACAGATCTCAAAGTGCTACAATGAAAAATAAAATCAAGATAAAAATCAACCATAAATGCAACAAAGAAGAGGAACAACCAAGAGGATGGAGCCTCACAGATGATTGCATCAAAAACTTAAAATTCACAAAATGCAGATAAAATACTCAAAAAACTGGGTGCAATAAAAAACAAAAGCACAATTAATTATTTAAAAAACTGGATAAAAAGAAAGGTTTTAAGACCTTTTTTAAAACATGTCACGGTCTGTGGGGCCCTCAGATATGAGGGCAGGGCGTTCCACAGCCGAGGGGCAGCGCAGGAGAAAGCCCGGTCTCCCATTGTGCGAGACCGAGACCTGGGAGTGAGAAGAAGATGGGTGTTGGAAGAGCGGAGAGTGCGGGAAGGACAGTGAGGAGTGAGAAGTTCTTTTAAATAGGATGGTGCATTACCGTACAGGCACTGGAAGGTGAGCAGATAAATTTTGTACGTGATCCGGGCAGAAACAGGAAGCCAGTGTAGTGAACGCAGTACAGGAGTGATGTGTTCATACTTACGCACTCTCATCAGGACCCTGGCAGCGCTGTTCTGGACATACTGTAGTTTTTGTATGTTCTTGCCAGGAATCCCCAAGAGAAGTGCATTGCAGTACAGTAATCCAGTCTGGAGGAGACAAAGGCATGGACGAGCTTTTCTGCATCAGTGAAGGACAGTGTAGACCGAAGCTTTGCAATATTTCGAAGATGAAAAAAAGAAGTTTTACAGATATGCTTTATATGGCTTTCAAAGGTGAGTTGTGGATCAAAAATAACACCAAGATTGGTGACTGTATTGGAAAGAGAGATGTTCTGGCCAGAAAAAGTGATACTGAGTATTTTTTGTTGTTGAATTTGATGTGATGTACCAATTTGAATTGCTTCTGTTTTTGAACTGTTAAGGTGAAGGAAATTTTGCCGCATCCATGCCTTTATCTCCTCCAGACACATCTTACATCTTACATCAATAATTGATTTTCTTTATTCATTTAAAATTTTTAGTAAAATTTCTGCGTGTTTTAAGCAAACTCCCTGAGGACTGACCCCCTCCCCTGCAAAACACTTGGTATCACCCATCCCACCGGCTACAGTCGTAAGAATGGAATGCGGAAGTCACGTGGGTCACGGAGCTGCTCTCCAAACAGCAGCTAACAGCAGCGGTTCTACCATTGAACGTAGTTAATTCTTGATGTTTCAGACGTGTTTTCTCCGGCAAGTTGATGTAAATACAATATTTTTTGCCATTGTGAAGCGTTAGCTGACTGTTCTGTACCAGTTTATAAACATTAATACTTCATGTTATCAGTTTTTTGTTAATTAAACATGTTAAATTACTAGTTGTGTTTTAACTGCAGTTAGTTCTGCCATCATGACTGGTTTAAATTGATGTGTTTCTGTCTAATTCAGCGTTTAAAAATATTCAGTACAGCTTAAATTTGAAAGTTTATTTTTTAAAATTATTTTATGGTAATTCCAGTTACTGAAATCTTAACTAGAAAATACTTAGCCTTTTTTCTGAGAGATTGATGTTGTTTAATTTAGTTCAAATTATAGATACTTCGTCAAAGACTGCAGCATAAATTGTTGAATTGTTTGAATAAAATTATTTTAACACCATAACCTTCACAAATTGGTATTTACTGCAGGACTGTTAATTTAAATGTGTTTTATATTATTTGTTTAGCGTATGGTAATCATGGGTCAAGTTCAGATTAGACTCTCTTTCAAGACAGAACAAGAAATAAGAATTATTAAAAAGAATATATCAGCATCAATAAACTGTAGAACTGTAACAATTTTTAATTAAATTATCACATTCATGTCCATCTTCATCTTTTCAGATTGACTGAGTGATGGGCTAAGAAATGACACCAGGTTGGTGGAACTGGTGAGTCCTCAGAGAGATGGAGCTGGTACGTTAAAGGTGAAGTGTTGGAGTTGACTGGTTGATGGCCGACACAGGACTCCTGGTTTGATTTCCTTCAGTGTCAGTGGCACCATGCTCTCCTTCCAGAGTCTCACCCTTTAACACCTTTCGTACCAAAGTTTACTTTATTCATTCAACTATTCATTCAACCTTTTATTTAGGCAGGTTAATCCCATTCAGCTTTGAGGACTCAATGACAAGAGAGAGAGAGCTGGTTACAACCAAAGGATGATGACAACAGTGACAACAATAGACAGTTATAAAAGAGGCATACAGATTTTTATTTTAATCAAATTAAATAAGGTTGCAAAAACAGCTAGATTATAAGGTGAATGTAGAAAACTAAAACCAGGAACTTTAGAACAATATGTGTGATCACTGGTCAGTGGAAGTTCTGCTGGACTTCTCATTTGGTTCTGGGCGATGAAAACAAATGGTTGGAACCTCCTTCAGTCTCACACGGCCTGACTGTGTCTTTGTGAAGTGACCTCTCACAAAATGTGCCTGTAGAGTGATACTAGTTTATTTCCTTGCACATTTCTTTGACAGTTAAACATTTTGAGCCCTGATTGAACATGTTTTGTGTGCAGATTATATTTACATCACTCATGTTATGTTGTTGGGATGATGATGTAATTAAAAAACAGTATAAATAGTAGTAAAGTACTTTATTAAAGCTTGTTTTACATTTTACATATTTTATAATAAATTGTTTGGTAATTTATTTTTGCACAATTAACACTTATTTTGTCACCTGTTACAATAATCACAGTAAAAGCATTCCAATATATTTTAACCCTAAAATATCCCGAATCATTTAAAAAAAAGTAATTTATTCGATAAATAAATAAGTAGAGAGCACAACCCCCCCAATGTTAGACCTAAAGTTACGCCCCTGGTAAGAGGGGGCAAATAAAATAAGATTTTTTTCTTCTTACTGCTACCTTTCATTGTATTTGTGTTGTATAAACTCACTTTGTTATATAGTTTTGTGTTATATTTTAAAAATGAATAAATTTGAGTAAAAAAATAAATAAAATCAAACGTTTGGTAATAAAGGTACAAAGAAAAAACATTACTGAAAGGAATGCGTTATTTTATATGAGATTAAAAAAAGACAAAACAAAAGGTTAATATTCAGTTAAACTGCTTTTCTCTGATGTGGATCCTCATGTGTTTGTTTAAAGTTGACTTCTGTCCAAACCTTTGTCCACAAAGATCACAAGCAAATGCTTTCTGTCCTGTGTGAACTATCATGTGTGTGTTTAAATGTGACTTCAGTCCAAACCTTTGTCCACAAAGATCACAAACAAATGCTTTCTGTCCTGTGTGAACTATCATGTGTGTGTTTAAATTTGACTTCTGTCCAAACCTTTGTCCACAAAGATCACAAACAAATGCTTTCTGTCCTGTGTGAACTATCATGTGTTTGTTTAAATCTGACTTATGTCCAAACCTTTGTCCACAAAGATCACAAACAAATGCTTTCTGTCCTGTGTGAACTATCATGTGTGTGTTTAAATTTGACTTCTGTCCAAACCTTTGTCCACAAAGATCACAAGCAAATGCTTTCTGTCCTGTGTGAACTATCATGTGTGTGTTTAAATGTGACTTCTGTCCAAACCTTTGTCCACAAAGATCACAAACAAATGCTTTCTGTCCTGTGTGAACTATCATGTGTGTGTTTAAATGTGACTTCTGTCCAAACCTTTGTCCACAAAGATCACAAACAAATGCTTTCTGTCCTGTGTGAACTATCATGTGTGTGTTTAAATGTGACTTCTGTCCAAACCTTTGTCCACAAAGATCACAAACAAATGCTTTCTGTCCTGTGTGAACTATCATGTGTGTGTTTAATTGTGACTTCCGTCCAAACCTTTGTCCACAAAGATCACAAACAAATGCTTTCTGTCCTGTGTGAACTAACATGTGTTTGTTTAAATCTGACTTACATCCAGACCTGTGTCCACAAAGATCACAAACAAATGCTTTCTGTCCTGTGTGAATTATCATGTGTCTGTTTAGATCACCCTTTCTGTTAAATCTTTTTCCACAGTCTTTACAACTAAATGAGGTCTGTCTTGACTGTCTTTTCTTGACTGAGCCTCCAGTTTTCTTCACTTCAACACATTCCTTGACAACCAAACAACTTGAAGACATCACTGACTGACTTGTCTTGTGAAATTGTTTCCCATGCTCAGTGAAGCTGCAAGATTTGTTGACAGTGTTTACGCCTGACTCAGGAGCTCTGCTCTTCTTCCAGTCTTTGTCACCGTCTTCAGGTTCTGACCCAGAGTCTGATAAGTCTTTTAGCTGAGAGTCAGAGTCATTCACATCATCACCTTCATCATCCTCACTGACTTCAGTCTCTGAAGAGCTGCAATCATCTCCATAAGTATTTAGATCTGGGTTCCTGGTAGTCTCTGCTCCTCCACAGTCCTCTCCACCAGTTGATGCTTTCATCTGGTCAGCTGAACTGCTGGTTGGAAGATCTTCCTCTTTTACTTGGTGCTGATGAAGCTGTAAAAATAGACGTTTCTCTTCATCTTCCTCACTCTTCAAAGGAACAGCAGTGAATGCAAACCCGGGGTCATCAGTCTCTGTTTTCACACAAAACTGCTCTCCCTCTTGACTGGTCCACAGTTCCTCATCTTCCTCCTTTATGTTGAGGGTCTCTGGATCCTGTTGATCCATCCCAAGCATCTGTACTTCAGGAGCTTCTTTAATCAGAACCATCTGCTGAACATCTGCAGGGACCACAGAAAACGTGAACATCAGGCACAAATATAACTTTAAATTCACACATACAGCGATGCTTGAAAGTTTGTGAAGCCTTTAAAACTTTATACATTTCTGCATAAAAATGACCTAAAACAAAATCAGATTTTCACACAAGTCCTAAAAGTAGATAAAGAGAACCCAGTTAAACAAATGATACAAAATATTATACTTGGTCATTTATCGAGGAAAATTATCCAATATTACATGATTTTTCCTGAGATTTGTCAAGCTGTTTTATCAGTAATGCACAAAAATAAATTAAATATTGACGAGAGCATGTACTTCCGGTTCCGGCGAGCTGACGAACAGCTGCTCCCTCTTGTCTCTCTGTAGTCTTTATCATCAAACTGACCCGTTTTTTTGAATTGGACTAAAGTTGGTCCACCTTCAAACTGACTCAGAGAGCCGAACTGGACCGTCCCAAAAAAAATAAATAAAAATATTCCGGCCCAGGACCGGCCGCTACACTCCACCGGTCATTCTGAGCGCATCTTGCAAGCCAGGTGAGTCCTCGAGCTGGGGAGCCGTCCCACGAAGCCCCGGTGTTTCTTTGCCACTCTCACTGGATCCAAACTGAACTTCCCATCTGGATCTGTGGTTCTCCTGGTTCAAACAAGATTCGCAGGGAAGTTTTATGCTGACTTTTCTGCTGCCCTTTGTTTGTTTGAATTGGCCTCGTGGCGTGGGGGGAAGTGTACCTGGTCGAACCTGTGCCCCAGGACCAGAACTGAACCGAGTTGGCTGTGGAGGACTTCGTTCTACATTAAAGCCGGTCTCACCACCGTGGGAACCGCTGCTCTCACCTGGAGTCACTGGAGGTGACGCGCAGCTGCTTTGAAGTGCTGCTGAAACTGAACGGGAGCAGAGACGGGCAGTAACAACTTCAGCCTCTTCGTGGGAAGGTGGCCTTTCATGCTATGGTGATCGGACGAGCAGAGTGACGTGAAGCGCGGAGTGGCTGCAGCTGCGCTGTTTTGGTGCTTGTTTTCCCGCTGCTGCTCTCTGCTGACCTGAAACAGGCTTGGACCACGCCTTTAATTTCAGGAGGATCTTCTGGCAGTTCACTCTGCTATCCATCCATCCATCCATCCATCCATTTTCTTCCGCTTATCCGGGGTCGGGTCGCGGGGGTAGCAGCCTAAGTACTGCCTAAGAGTTCACTCTACTATTTGCTACAAATTATTTGTTTCTATTCGTTGATTCTGGGTCCAGCTTCTGTTCCCCATGGCCACATCCATTCTTATTCACAAGGGGGCTGGGGCCCCCCTCAGCCCAATTCAAACTGTAGTTGGGCCTCCACAACGGATTTGTTTGCCCATTTAACTTGTGACGCTTTATGGTCTGAGACTTTTCTGCACCATTCATATTATTGCCATTATTTTCAGATCTCAGACTATCTGGAATCACTGAATCTTATTAACACATCTGGATCTGCCCATCACTGCAACTTTCACAGTTT